>VZRE01003888.1:0-11865 GCA_013396775.1 Cephalopterus ornatus | reverse complement strand
GGGGAATTCATTTGGGAGCTTCTTCAAAGTAACAATTATTACAATTATTATATACATATACACACACATATATCTATATATATATGAGGCTTTGGGAATAGAAAAGAAATACCTCAGGGTGACAGCTTTTTTGGGGAAAAAAATTCCACAGGTTGGAATTTAGGGATGAGGAGGGAGAACCATTTTCCTCATGTTCCAGGGGGAATTAATTTGGGAGCTTCTTCAAAGTAACAATTATTANGGAGCTTCTTCAAAGTAACAATTATTATATATATATAAGGGGTGTGTGTATATATATATATATATATATATATGAGGCTTTGGGAATGGAAAAGAAATCCCTGAGGTCAACAGCTTTTTTGGTAAAAAAAATCCACAGGTTGGAATTTAGGGATGAGGAGGGAGAATAATCTTCATCCCATTCTAGGGGGAATTCATATAAGGCTTTGGGAATGGAAAATAAATCCCCCTCAGGACAACTGCTTTTTTGGGAAAAAAAATCCACAGGTTGAAATTTAGGGATTAGGAGGGGGAATAATTTTCCTCACGTTCCAGGGGGAATTAATTTGGTAGCTTTTTCAAAGTAGTATTTTATATATATATAATATATGTATATATAAGGCTTTGGGAATGGAAAAGAAATCCCTAAGGTCAACAGCTTTTTTGGGAAAAAAATCCACAGTTTGGAATTTAGGGATTAGGAGGGGGAATAATTTTCCTCAAGTTCCAGAGGGAATTCATTTGGGAGCTTCTTCAAAGCAACAATAGGGATTCATTCCCACTCTCACCTTATTAAAAACTCTTCCCAAACCTCAGGAATTGGTGAGGGATTTTATTTTGGGAGATGGTTGGGAGTTGCTTCAAATTTCTTTTTTGTAACAGGAGCTTCCTCAGGGATTTAAGGGACAACCTGAAGCAGTGACAGCAGGGATAAGGTATAAACCCTGCATTTTCTGGGATATTTGTATCCCAATTTCACTGCATTTCCCAAAATTAACACAGGACACGTGTTTGAGGGGTTTTATTGGTTTGTTGGGGGGGAGTTTTTTGTGGATTTTTTTGGGGAGGAGGGAGGGGGTGGTTTTGTTGCCTTATTTTTAAATTAAGAACCATTTTAAATATCCACCACAATTTAAAGTAATTAATTAAATTTAAACTGAAGTTTCACAAACTTTTTGGGACTTTCCTTTGCACCTTCAGCTCAAAATTTATCCTGAACTCAAACCTTGTGTGCACTTAGTTCTGTATAATGTAACTCGAGGCTTGGAAAAGCAGCAGGTTTTATGGAATATCTGCAAAAATCAGCCAGTCCCTAAGTTGAAAACCTTATTTCACAAATATTTGACCATGGAAAACTATCCAGATGGAGAGTATTCCCGATTTTCAGGGGCTAAAATCCCCTTTAGGAGGCAAACTCTCTGCTTGGCGTAAGAGTGAAAGAACACTCAGACCAACTTCTTGGCGCCTTTTCCTGGATGTCCCCACTTCAGAATCCCACAATCCCAGAATCCCAGAGGTTGGAAAAGCCCTCCAAGGTCAAAGAGCCCAAGCTGTGCCCGATGCCCACCTTGTCCCCAGCCCAGAGCACTGAGTGCCACGGCCAGGCCTTCCCTGGGCACCTCCAGGGCTGGGCACTCCAAACCTCCCTGGGCAGCCCCTTCCAGTGTTTCCAGGCCTTCCCATGAAATAAGGGATGCATCCATCCCATCAGAGATCAGGATTGGGAACAACACTGGCTTCCCAACCAGCACCGAAGGCCCTGAGCTCACACACAAACCACGTCCTGGATCCTGCCCTGGAATTCGGGCATCCGAAAGCCTTTGGAAGCTGGAAGCGCCAAAGGGTGACTCCCGAGAGCAGAGGTCTGGATGTCACCTGGAAAATATGGCCATGGATCACCGGAGCAGGGAAGGCAAACAGGCCTGGCTTTGCAGAAACCCAGCTTTAAGCCGGGCCTGAGTCCTCGCACAGCCCGGGGCGGCAGCACCTGGGGGGACATCTTGATGCCCAGATCTCACCGAGAGCGAGACACTTCAAATGCTGTCCCCAGGGCCACCTACACATCACTGAGAGCCAGGGAAAAGGACTTTCCAGGCCACCTCTCAGATGTCACTCTGTCATCTAAGGCAGGGCAGGGGCCTGCTGTGTTGTCTCTAAACAAACCCACTGTTCTGAGAACATTTATCACCTCACAAACCCGGTTTTTTTCCCCTGTGTTGTCCAGATAGAAAATAAACATCGAGTCTCCCACTGCTACACCCCGTGCTTTTCATCTGCCTGCTTAAAACACCAAGGAATCGGTTCTGGTGTGTTCCATTTTATCACTGCCACCGTCATTTTTGGGTGAGGTTTGTCCCAAGTCACAGAATCCTGGTTTGGGATGGAAGGGACCTTAAAGCCCATCCAGTGCCACCTCCTGCCATGGGCAGGGACACCTTCCACTAGCCCAGGTTGCTCCAAGCCCCGTCCAACCTGGCCTGGGACACTTCCAGGGATCCAGGGGCAGCCACAGCTTCTCTGGGAATTCTATTCCAGCCTCTCCCCACCCTCACAGGGAAGAATTCCTTCCAACATCCTACGTAACCCTGCCCTCCCTCAGCTCAAGGCCATAGTGAATTAAACAAACTACCCTGAATTATTAAAAATCCAGCACAAGCACTTATCGACTCAGAAGAAAAGCCCCGGTTCTCAGTGTCCCTGCCCAGCTCACGGAGGGCTCTTTGAGGAGCAGCTTCACCCTGAGCTGGTGGTGAAACCAGGAGCCAGAGTTACACAACCCCCTGTTGCCAAAGCCTGGCAGTGTGGAAATGTTCCCTCAGCCCCTGGAACGCTGGGTAAGGACCTGCAAATACTTTGTGTGGAACAAGAACACGACCAGACGATCAGAGGTTGTGGAGCTGATGTTCTGATGTTATCAGAGGGCAGGTTTTGTTCTGCCTTTTATCTCCCTTCGGGGAGTTTGGTGCTTTCTGCCTTCCCTTTGAGCGTCCCCAGTGACCCACGGAGAGAGGCCGAGGGCAAGGACGGCACCTGCTTCAGGGTGTGTGCTGTCATTAGGGACCAATTAATGCCACAACTCATCAGGGACATGGCGGCTTCTGGTGCCCCCAACACGAGGAGGACGTGGAATTGTTGGAACAAGTGCAGAGGAGGCCACAAAGCTCCTAAGGGGACGGGAGCACCTTCCCTATGGAGGCAGGATAGGAGAGCTGGGGTGTTCAGCCTGGAGGGGAGAAGGTTGTGTGGAGACCTCAGAGCACATTCCAGGGGCTGAAGGTGCTCCAGGGAAGCTGGAGAGGGGCTGTTCTTCAGGAACTGCACTGACAGGACAAGAGGAATGGGTACAAACTGAAAAGAGGGGAAATTTAGGTGAGATATTGGGAAGGAATTCCTGGCTGGGAGGGTGGGGAGGCCCTGGCCCAGGTTGCCCAGAGAAGCTGTGGCTGCCCCTGGATCCCTGGAAGTGTCCAAGGCCAGGTTGGACAGGCTTGGAGGAACCTGGGAGAGTGAAAGGTGTCCCTGCCCATGGCAGGGGGTGAAATGAGATGATCCGTAAGGTGCCTTCCAAGCCAAACCATTCCAGGATTCTGTGACACTGCTGTACTTCGGGAAAAAAGAACCAAGGTAAGCAGAGGGCTCAGAACACTGGGACACAACAGCACAACCAGCCCTGAATTCCTCAGGTTTCCCTTTTTCCTTGGGAGGCACAGATTCCAGGGCTCAGGTTCTGAAAGCTGAGTTCTGAACATCACAGACAAGATGCTCAAGGAAGTCCTAAAATCTTCCCAAACAGCAACACCCCCTGGCAGACCCTCCACTGGATCCTTCTGGTGTGAAAGGAAAAACAAGGAGTCAAACGAATATATGGAATAGTGGGAACACAAAATGATTGAATGCCATAATAAGTCGATAATTTAAGCCCCACATGCAGTAGGAGAGGGAAGGGAGAGGAGGAAATGAGGCCATGGAGTCGATAAAAAAGGCAAGTCACAAAAACTGCCCAGGACCACATCAGCACAGTGAACATTCCAAGAAGGGAAACTAATGTAAATGCGTTGGAAATTCCATAAGCCACTAAAACGATCCCCCACAAGCCATAAACCAAAACAATCCAGGCCATTCTCGTCTCTCCTCCCTGGCAGGTTTTACAGGAGCCCTTGGAGCTGCTCCCTGTCATCCTTGCACTCCCACTCCAGAGCTGCTGCTCCTTCCCTCTCAACACACAGCTTCTATTCCTGTCTCCATGTTAATTGTCCTGCCTTAGCCCTTCCTTAGGCCAGGGATAAACATCTTGGAGTCATGAGGAGTGAAAATCACCCTGGGTTCATTTTCCTGGGGGTTGGGAGAGCAGAGGGAGGGGTGGACAGGGAAGCACAAACAGCTTCCAGAGCTATCCATGTGTGTCTGGGGTCAGGAAGCTCTGTGGGCATGGGAACACACCTGGATTCAGGTGACCTTCAAACCAATCAGGGAAATCCCCAAATCCCCACAAGTCAGAGCCCTGGGAAAAGTCAGGAAGTTTTTCACATGTGAAGGGTTAATGAGCACAAATCCCTGACAGTGGATTTTTCTCTCCTGCTTTGAAAAACATCCTCCAGCACCTTTTCTTCCCTGCCCATGGAATTCAAGAAGTGGGATTCAAGAAAAGGGGGATGTTTTCCATGTTGGGGTTTGTGTTGTGGGGTTTTATTTCCTTTGGAACTTGGTGAGCAAGAGGAGTCACATCAAAAAGTCACATTTAGATGGGATACTGGTAAGGAATTCCTGGCTGGGAGGGTGGGGAGGCCCTGGCACAGGTTGCCCAGAGAAGCTGTGGCTGCCCCTGGATCCCTGGAAGTGTCCCAGGCCAGGCTGGATGGGGCTTGGAGCAACCTGGGCTGGTGGGAGGTGTCCCTGCCATGGCAGGGGTGGCACTGGGTGGGATTTAAGGTCCTTTCCAACCCAAACCATTCTGGGATTTTATGATCCCATGGCCAGGGACACCTCCCACTCTCCCAGGTTGCTCCAAGCCCCATCCCACCTGGCCTTGGACACTTCCAGGGATCCAGGGGCAGCCACAGCTTCTCTGGGAAGGACAACTGAGAGGAGACCTGGACATGATTTCTTTCTGCAAATCTGACAGGGTTTGTTTTGAGAGAACATTCCCTGGCAGATCAATCCTACTGGAATATACTTTTCTCCTCAAAATCCTTCCAACAGCCTGAGCACTGGGAAACTGGCAGTGGCAGCCTCATCTAATCCAGGAGACCGGAATAGCAACACACCTACTCATGGCTCTAAATTATCCACGGAAATTTCTGCCATGCCAAGCACACCCCAAGCACAAATACAGGGAGGAGAAGGGACTCCGAATTCTCATCCACTCATAGTGTTAAAGGACAACAGAAATTTTAGGAAGGAATTCTTCCCTTTGAGGGTGGGGAGGGGCTGGGATAGAATTCCCAGAGAAGCTGTGGCTGCCCCTGGATCCCTGGAAGTGTCCAAGGCCAGGCTGGAGCAACCTGGGCTAGTGGAAGGTGTCGCTGTGGGGATGGAACTGGATGATCTTTAAGGTCCCTTCCAACCCAAACTATTCCATGATTCTAGAATTCTATGACAATTCCTTGTGTTTTGTGGTCATGGCAAACTTTTAGGTGTTTCAAACTGCACATTCCGTGTTCTATTCCAGAGAGACAAAAGTTAAAGAAGGAAGGTCTAAGGCCGAACACGGAATACCAGCAGAGAAACAACCCGCAACAAAACATCTTCTTCCCATGGAAAAACCCTTTGGCATCACGGAATAAACTGCACAAAGAGGTTTATTCACAGTGAAGGAATCAGAGCCCAGCAATCCAAGCCCACAAACTGGTTTTCCAAGTTGCTGAGGATTGAGGCAACTCCCACAACGATGACAACATGGAAAAAGGGGTCAGAGGCGGAACCTGGGACCAGCCCCGTGGCTCCTTCCCAGGTGTTTACACAGGAGCACTCACTATTCCACAGCCCTGCAAATATCCCAACCCTTGGATTTCCAAGCCTAAAAACAGGGACAAAATTGTGTCCAGTTTTAACAAAGCTGAAGCATCTGATTCCAAGGAATGAGGTGCTGGAATCCTGCCCGTGCTCAGGTCGAGTTCCGAACGTGAGCAACTGAAAAATGGCTCTAAAAACTCCGATATGCCAAGGTCTTTCCAGGAAAACCACTGGAATGCTGCCAGCAGTATTTATCAGAGCACTGGCTCAGCACAATTAGCACTGGGAATGCTATAAAATATTTACTGCAGAGGCAGGAAGGGGCTCGGCTGACAATAAGAGCTGACCACCGCGTGTCTGGGGGGTGTTGTCACCTCTGCTTTAGACTTTTAGCTTATTCCCAAAAAAAACCCCACCTTTTCCAAACAGAAAACAGAGGAATGACTGCTCATTTTTCAGGATATCAGGCAAAACCACAGGAAAACAAGAAAAGATTCCACACCTTTACAGGTGCTTCAAGACAGGGGACTCAAATCCCTTTCTACACCTAAAATTATAAATGGATAAATGCCAATCCAAAGGAGTTTTCTTAAAAAAATGTATTTCTCCTGCCTGTTTAAACTCATTAACTGCTACGTTTTAATTCCATCATTCTCTACAGGTAATATATTTATAGGAGAGCACCTATTTATAGAAATAATAATATCATGAAACCCCTTTTTGCAGGAATTGGGTTGGGAGACTGAAAAAAGGAAGGAGAAAGTTATTGCAAGGTCAGTCCTAAAAAAAAAAATAATCCCCTCACCCCCAGCACGGGGAGAGAATTTGGTTCCAGATGGTCAAAACAACCTTCAAGGAGATGCTTTTTAAAATGCCATGAAAATACCCGAGAAAGGAATATTATAACGTGTTGGGGGACAAGGGCAAAATAAAAACCCCAAAATCAGGATGATGATGATCTAGAAGCAGGACAGATGGAAACAGGATCACTCCCAGTTGCAGTGTTGATTATTTATTTCTATTTATGGCAGAAAGGAGGGGGAAAAAGAAAAAAAAGAGCCCAGTCTCCAGTTCCTCATGGAATTTGTGGACATGCCATGCTGGGAAAGGCCAACTATGGGATGGGAAGGGCAGGAAATCCTTACACAACTAGACCTCCAACCGGTTGGTGGCTTCTATAAATACAGAGCTCTATATAAATCCTTTCTGCAGAGTGGAGATCAAAAAAGGGGGAAAGAGAGGCAAAGTCTCCAAAGATCTTCTATATTTATGAGGAACTAACCAAGGACAAGGGTTTTGAAAGCAAAATGGGTTAACAGGCCATTGTTCACACTGTACAAAAAGTATTTCCAGAACTGGAGGAAGTTATTTCTTAAAAAAATGCTCCTGCAGCCCCCAAGATACGCAGGAATTTCTCCCGTGTAACTGTGAAATAAAGGAAGCACCAGGTATTCCTGCCACTGTAACCAGGAAAAACCAGCTGCAATCTCACCTTTCCACGGTTATTTATTTGAATAACAGCACAAGGGGCAGGGGGAAATAGATCTAGAGGGTAATTAACAGATGTGCGGAGTTGGAAAATGGAATAATTTAAGGGGGAAAAAAAAAAGGATGTTTTTATAACCATCAGCTCACAAAACAAAAATGGGCTTTGGATAATTATTTCTTGAGTGAGGGGGCACCTTGTGGATGAAGAACATGTTGTTTTGGGAGCAGGGAACAGCTGTAAAGTTATTTATAAGTTGGATGGAGAGGAGGGAGAGGTGCAGGGAATAAGGCACATGCTTCCAGTGGGATTCATGGATTCTTCAGGCATGTCATGCATTCCCTGAGAGTGAGCACAGCTGGAGCCCTGCACATCCCTGGGGGAGGGGGAGCCAAGGGGGACAAGGAAAAGGGGCTTGGACAGTGGGGGAAGAGTGAACAGGGACCAAAATTCCAGAGAAATGGGCCCTCAGGGTTAATGTCAAGATATTTAATTGGTGACACAAGGAGAAGGACCTGCAGCAGCTGGACCAGTGATGGGGCTGGAAGGTCTCCCTCAAACACAACCACGTTGTGACAGCTCCTGAGGAGGGATGGGGAGGGGAAGGCACAGAAACCAAGGTCACAGGATCCTGGAATCACTGAGCTTGGAAAAGAGCTCCAAGGTCATCCAGTGCCCCCTGTGCCCCATGCCCACCTTGTCCCCAGCCCAGAGCACTGAGTGCCACGGCCAGGCCTTCCTTGGGCACCTCCAGGGCTGGGCACTCCAAACCTCCCTGGGCAGCCCCTGCCAAGGCCTGACCACCCTTTCCAGGGAGAAATTCCTCCTCATGTCCCACCTGAGCCTCCCCTGCCCCAGCTGGAGGCTGTTCCCTCTCCTCCTGTCCCTTGTTCCCTGGGAGCAGAGCCCGACCCCCCCCGGCTCCCCCCTCCTGTCAGGGAGTTGCAGAGCCAGAAGGTCCCCCCGGAGCCTCCTTTTCTCCAGGCTGAGCCCCCCCAGCTCCCTCAGCCCCTCCTGCTGCTCCAGCCCCTTCCCAGCTCCCTTCCCTTCCCTGCACACGCTCCAGCCCCTTTGACTGTTCCAGAACAGCTTTGGAAACAAAACCCTGGTTGCTCAAAGTTGTTGCGCTTCTTTAATTGGTTTATGTGAACCTTTAATAAGCTCTGATTCACTCCTGATTTAGATGCTGAGTGGGGAATAAAGACAAGCTGACACAGATTCCTTCCTTCTGCGTCTTCTCCTCTGTACTGACCTTTTATCATTCCCTCCTTCTTTATCTGGAATGTACAAAGGGAGATAAAAATATCCGGACTTTTTTTTTTTTTTCGGTCTTTTGGGAAAAGTTTCAGTGGAGATGGAAGGAAAACCAAAAATGCCACCTGCCTTTTAACCCTGCTGGGATGATGATCAGGGGCTGTGTCAGAAAACCTGAGGGCCAAGTGAATGATTTTTTTTTCCCCTCTAGGAATATTTAAAGGATTGGGATGCTGACACCAGGCCTTTGCTGTTATAACATGGTATAAAAGAGATATATTAGAAGATTAGGCTTTAATATTACGTGGAATCCCAGACTGGTCTGGGTGGGAAGGGACCTTAAAGCCCCTCCAGTGCCACCCCCTGCCATGGGCAGGAACACCTTCCACTAGCCCAGGTTGCTCCAGCCTGGCCTTGGACACTTCCAGGGATCCAGGGGCAGCCACAGCTTCTCTGGGAATTCCATTCCACCCTCACTGGGAAGGATTTTTCCCTAATTCCTAATCTAACCCTACTCTGTGTCTGTTTGAAGCCCCTTGTCTGCTCACTCCAGGCCCTTCTAAAGAGTTCTTGGAAGTTCCAACCTTATTCCTTCTTCCTTTAAATTCTCCCCTGTCCCAGGAATGGGAATTGCAACTCAGGCTTGCTCCAGTTTAATTTACTCTTTTTTTGGATCTCAATTCAACAGCTTTTGATGCGACAGAAGGAAAAATCCCTCCCAAAGGTCACCTGCAGTTATTGCTGTTATCTCAAAAGGAGAATAAAGAAGAATCATGGAATATCCCAAGTGGGAAGGGACCCCCAGGATCACCCAGTCCAAGCCCTGGCCCTGCCCAGGACACCCCAATAATCTCCCCCTGTTCCTGAGAGTGTTGTCCACATTTTTTAAGGCAAAATCCAACAGCAGAGCCAAGGAAAGGAGCTGTTTGTCCTGAACAGCCTCTCACAAGTTATTTTTCTTTCAGAGCCTGAAATCTCTGAGCTGTTTTATGATTTATATGGACCCCACCTATAGCCAAAATGAATATACAGAGCTCTGCTCTATCCCATAAAGTCCATTTACAGATTCCATGTTGGGACAGTTTTCCAGCCCACCACGTGAAAAATAAATACCTACAACGTGCTTATTCCTTCCCTGGAAAAATCCATGACTTACCCTTCCATTTCCAAGGGTTAAACACTAGATTCCTGTTCCCTGACTGGGAGCTTAAAAGGGGCCACTTGGAAATTCCACTCCAGAATATTTGAGTAACCAACCAGTCTCATTTAGAAAAGTTTTAGACGAGGACATTCCAAAATGTAAAGGCTTTTTCCAACGTGTTTCCACTCCTGCAGCGAATACACTCAAATGATCCAGGGTAAATGGATGACAGTTTTCCCCTCATTTGATTATTCTGGGAGGGAATAAACATTTTCATACATAATTTAGCGGCAACTATTTTTCTCGTCACGTCAAGTTTCATTTTCCATCTGGAAAATGCCCCAACACTTGGGATCTTAAATCAATCCCTAATAAACCTGCTGAGGGAAGAACGAAGCCCTGCAGGGAAAAACCTCCCAAGAAATCTCTGTACCTCGTTCAAGAGGTGATATTTTGGAACAAAACCAAACCTAAACTGAGGAATTATGATGTTCATTTATCCCTAATTCACGTAATTCCACCTGGAAGTCTGACCAGCCCTGGAATTCCTTCCTCAAAGCCATCCTGCTCTTGGGAGCTAGAATCCATCGAGCCCAGAGGAGCTGGGTTGGAAAACACGAGGAATATTTATGACTGAGGAGTGTTTAGGAATCCCACACAACGTTTGTTCTCCTCTGGAAAGGGGAAAACATCATTGGGAATGTTAAAAGGTTGGGAATTTTTAAGGAGCGCTGTCTGTTCACTCCCAGGATTCCTGGGAGTCTGTAAACCCACATCCAGACACCAGCAGGGATAATCTCCTTGGGACATTCCTTAATCCTTTAAAGAAGGATCTGGAAAAGGGGGTTCCCTTTGAAAAAGCTCCTTCATGGAAGCAAAAACCCATGGAAGAAAACTGGCCCTTAAAGTGAAAGGGGGAGTTTTCTCCAAGTCATCACAGAGCAAAAAAACATAGAATGTCTGGAGCCTCCTGGGGAGTTTCCATGGAGTGTTACACCAGGAAAAAGGGTTAAAGGAGAAGGGGGAATGAAAAGTGGATTTGGCAGAGGATGCAGGGCTTTGGTTTGAAGGATCAAAGGGCAGAAGTGACAGGAGAATTCCCAGTGGCACTGGAATGTGGATAAAATCTGTGGAGAGACAAAGAATCCCAGTGGGAAGTTCATATCCAGGGGAGGAGGGTGTTCAGCTCAATGGGATCTGGGATGGCTGAGAATCAACTTTTAAAAGCCCTTTCTGGGCATTAAATTTCTTCAGATTTAACTGCAAATGAGGCACCGCCCACTTCCCAAAGAAATTCAAGTTGTTGAAAGCATTTTCCCTTTCCCCTCTTCCAGAACAGTCCAGGAATTGAGCAGGACACAGTTGGGAAGAGATGAGGAGGAAAAGTGAAGGCAAAGCTTTCATTATTAATAACAAAATATTCCAAATATTCAACCTACTCCACCTGACTGAACTGGTCTAATCCAGGATATTTCCAGGCACAAGGATTTCTAAGTCCAAGCAATTCCCTTCCAAAACCAAGAGCTGCCCCACTGTGACCCAGAAATTCCCCCAGGATTCACTCCCAGGAAGATTCCAAGCTGCTCTCCCTCACCTCCAACACTTTTTACCTGGAATTTTTGATTCCTTTTGGCCTTGGAGGCCCGGAATAACTCACAAAATAGTTATTAGAATAACTAATTCTATTGGAAGTATAATTCTAATAGAATTCTAATTCTAATCCTGTGGGAATAATAGTTCTATTAGAATAATAATTCTATTAGAATAATAATTCTATTAGAAGAACGATTCTATTAGAAGAACAATTCTAATAGAACAGAATAATTCTAATTCTCTTAGAGTAACTAACAGAATTAATTATTAGAATAACTAATTCAGGTCAGGCCTGCCAGTGCTAAAACCATGGAAGTTCACACATTCCAAGGCATTTCCAGGGGCAAAACACACAGAAGAGGAGAACCTGGCTGAGATTACACTGGTAACATGAAATAATATATTTATTATAATCTAATAACGAAATATTCGGCCAATT
>VZRE01003887.1:88148-111786 GCA_013396775.1 Cephalopterus ornatus | reverse complement strand
CGGAGAATCGCAAAAGAAGCAAGAGAATTATAAAAGGATAAGTTTTGCGGTGCACCTGATCATTGTTACATGGGGTGTCTGTAGGGATTAAGAAAGTTATTGCCCCTTTGGTACGTTACTGTCAGCTGGGGAGCCCCTGACCCCAGGGAAAGGGAACTGGGGAATCCTCACCCAATACCTGAGGCCTCCAGCTCTGCTGTGAGAGGGTCCAGCTTTTGTACCGTTAAAACAAACAAGCTTACATCACTTACTTGGTGCGGAAAATACCTGACCCTCTTCCTCTCCTTGGTTTTCACCCAGAGCCTGGCCAGAGCTCGGGGGAAAATCAGGGGAGTCAGTTTGGACTGTCGAACAAGGCCAGCCATCTACTTCCATGGCCTTGACCAGTCTCTTAAGTACAGGAAGATAGATGCCATCATATCTCATTAATGAGCAGATACAAAACTCCGCTAATAAGCGAAAATGAATGTATCTTACTAACAAGCATAAATGTTTACACAGCTGTAGTCTTGCGTATCTCACTAAGGGTCACACAGAATTTTGGCTAATAAGCAGATACATGGCTAAACATAACGTCAGGTTGGGAGGTTTTCATCAGGGCCTGTTGTTCACCAGGGCAGAGTGATTGTGCGGGCGGGCCCGGCCCCAGTGCTCCCCGGGTGCACAAAGGGCCTGGAAAGTGTTAATATACCAGTGGGGAAATGACGGGTGTCGGAGCTCCCCTAAGCCACGTACAAATCACAGGATCAAGTGGGTTGGAAAACACCTCTGAGATCATTAAGTCCAACCTTTGACCCAACACCGCCTAAGTGCCACATCGAGTCTCTTTTTAAACGCCTCCAAGGACGGTGACTCCACTGGGCAGCCCATTGCAGTGTCTGATCGCTCTCTCTGTGAAGAATGTCTTCTTCATGTCCAACCTAAACCTCTGCTGGTACAGCTTAAGACTGTGCCCTCTTGTCCTGCTGCTGGTTGTCTGGGAGAAGAGCCCGACCCCCACCTTGCTACAACCTCCTGTCAGGGAGCTGTAGAGAGCAATAAGGTCTCCCTCTCTCTCCACGTCAGGCTGAGGCCCCCCAGCTCCCTCCCTCAGCTGCTCCTCACAGCACTTGTGCTCCAGTCTCTTCCCAAGCCTCACTGCCCTTCTCTGGACCTGCTCCAGCACCTCAGTGTCCTTCCAAAACTGAGGGGCTCAGAACTGGACACAGCACTCGAGGTGAGGACTCACCAGTGCCAAGAGCAGGGGAAGACTCACTTCCCTGGTCCCGCTGGCCACACTGTTCCTGATACAGCTACAGCACCGAGCTGGGAAATTGGCTTTTCCTCAAGCATCCCATCCCTCCTTTCCCAGAGGGGCAGGGGCAGCTCCTCACCCTGAGCCCTTCTGCCCACCCAGGCTGCCGGGAAAGCATTGCTGCTGGGTCCTTCACCCTGCTGGTCTCCAACCACCACCTCTCAGCTCCCCTTTATCTCTTTTCCCCTGTGTCTTCACCTTACAGTGGCTTGGAGATACCCAACATCTCTGCTGGGTTCCCCAGAGGGAAGCTCCAGGGGAAAACCACCATCCTTGAAAGCAACTTACTCTCCTTGGGCGCTTGAAAAACGTGGTTGTTGGCCACAGAATCCCAGCCCTGCCCTTGTCTATGTCATCTCTCCCACATAAGAGGAGGGAAAGGTCACCAGGCCCCTGGGAGATGACCCATCACTCCACTGCTTTTGCAACCAACGTGTATCTTCTCAGGATCAGCATTTCCAGCATCATACACACAAATCACTGTCTGGTTTCTCTATCCCAGTTCCCCACATTCCACCGCGGCCAGGTGAGGGACTCCAATGGAGCCAAGGTCAACCCAACCACAACAACCCATGGGGGTTTATGAACATTGATCCCATCCAGCTCCCTTGGGCATCTTTCTACTCTATCTCCAGCTCCGCTAACAAAGGGAAGAGCTTGAAAACAGTAACACGATCCCACAAGGATCTGCACCACGATGATGACCTGGATAACGAAGCTGGAATGATGTCAAAACTGGATGGTGCTTAGTGAGTCACCCGAAAAGTAATCTTACAGTAGAATGGGAATTAGAGAATACACTGTGCAGAGATCCAAGAAAGAGAAAATGGTGGAGAAAACTCCCAGCTCTGTGAGGAAGTCTGTGGGAATGTTAGGGCCATGCACCTACAGCTGAAACTGTGGGCCCCAACAATGTCTTTGGGGGGTAAAATCTCAGGGCCTGGAGCTACTCTGACCCTCAGAGGAACACAGAGGCCATCAGAGACACCACCTCCTGCTGCAGCATCCACAGCTGGAGGCAGATGCTGGAGCTGAGAGGAGCTCCATCACCTGCTCTACAGCAGGGAGATTCCAGGCCTTGCTACATATGACATCATCATGGGGGAATTCAACCCAAAAATGTGGTTTCTGAGAAAACTTTCAGCCAGCAGGTAAGGAATGAGACAAACAAGCGGGAAAGCTGAAACACTGCACATTCCATGTTGAGGAGAAATGTAATGGGATATAATTAGCCATTGGAACAACATTCAAAGAGGTGGTAATGGATTTGCTGCTGTTAATTAATCTGGGGAAGCTCTGTGACCCCTGTATGCAGGGAGTGAGACCAGCTGATGTCAGTGATATAAATACATCAGGCTGAAAAAGTGCTGCTGCTGAGCCTGGACCCAGAAATAAACTGGTTTCCCTGGTGAAAAAGTGGTGAATTTGGGCACCAGCAAGCAGAAGTGCAAACTTCAGCACTGCACTGACAGGCAGAGCTCCCTGAGGCACCTGAGCCAGCCTGTTGGGAACCTCCAACCGCGCTCTCACAGGAGAGAGCCCTCTGCAAAGCATTTGTGGGGCTGGGGAGGAAAGGGCTGGCGTGTTTGTGCTTCTTTTATCGCTTGATGTTCTGCAGGTACGAGGTGAGATGCCTCGAGCTGGGAGAGAAGTGTGTCCTCGGCAGCTGTGCAATCCCAGGAACAGGGACACGGGAGTCCTGAGAGCCAGAGCCTGCTGCTGGGACTTCAAAGAGCCGGGAGAGAAAAGAGCACAGCCAAGCCTGTGGGACCTTCCTCTGGCACGTCACCAGTGGGCTCACCCAGCTCAGGCACAGAGTGCACCCCACACCTGCTGCCCAGGGAGGGATGGGACCCCTCAGAATGGGCTGAAGCACCTGCATGTGACAGAACAGACTCTTCCCTAACTCCTTTACCCTTAAACAGCTGGATGACAAGCTCCTACTGGAGCCCTGCAGCTGGGCAAGTTGCCAGCCCCATTCTGGGTGAGGAAAGGCAGTTTTTCCACCAACCTACAGCCTCGCCTCCGCTCTCTGCCCCACACAGGACAAGCAGCCCCAATTTCACTCCTACAGCATCACCATCCTGTTTCCCAGCCTACAGCTCTGCTCTAACACCCTTGTAGCACCTGGGTGAACTCCTCCAAGACCCCGTGGTGTGGAACAGCCCCATGGCCTGGTGCCACCACGGCCTGGGATGGCTGACAAACACTTGTTCACACCAGAACTCACCTCAGAGCCCAGCACTCACTCATAGTAATGGAATCTGTGCCACAGCAATTCCATGTGCCTCGGTAAAGCTGGATACAAAAAGGTTCTGGAGATTCCCAAGATGCCATGGACCTCTCTGCCAGGCAGGCAGCCTTAGTTACCTGGTGCAGCACAGCTCTGTCAAGCTCCTTTCACCCCTTCTCTCCCTCAATAACACGCAGTAAATGTTCCCAACTGAGCAAGCCAGGGGTAATGCATGTTGCTGAAGAGGCTACAGCCCTTCTCACCTGAAGAAGAATTCACTCCCACACATGTTAACTGATGTGCACTGCATACATGTTTTAAAAAAAAAAAAATTTATTTACATTTCAAAATGTAAAAGAACAAAATAAAAACATATGATGCCCATTATCAATTCATTTCAAGAGAACACCAGGAGCATGACTCTGGCCTGCGGTCAGTGTGGGAGCCAGCCGGAGTTGGAATTCCACAGAGCCAGCACAGGTCCAACCACTGGTGAAGGAACACTGAAAGGAAGAAGAAGACAGGTCTGAAATGCTGGACAGCCATTGCCAACCCATCCTAGGACAGCAAGGGCCCACACAGTGATTTTAAGTGAGTGCCAGTTGCTGCACACACCAGCTTTGATCAGCCAGAGAGCTCAGGAGTCCTCCAGGTCTGCCTGCCGGGCAACTGCATCTACCTCTGAACTTAAAACCCTTTAAACCTGTTTCTCCCCCAGCTGATTTTCAGGGATCTTGACAAGCAGCTGATGTGGCTGTCTGACATCAGGCGAGGCAAAAGCCATTCCTGTCCCCAGGCAGCTCAGACACCAGGGTGCAGCAAGGCTGTTCCTAAGACCTGGCTGGGAAATGCCCAAGGTGGCACCAGCCTTGTGCCTAGGAATGAAAAGCTTCCAGGCTCAAGCTGGAGGTTGGCCAGAGATCCTGTGCTCCAAACTGAAATGATCAACAAGTCTGGGCCTGAGGACAACCCTAAAGGGGACCCAGCCCATCAGCACAGCTCTGCCCATCTCCAAGAAAGCCCGTTAGCGAGGCTGTCCTTATCTCCAAGAGCCTGTAAATGCCACCAGAGGTACCAGGGGAATGGAAGAATGATTACATTCCCTGTTGTCACTTCATCAAATAGCAGGAGCTCCCAAGATTCTCAAGTGCTGCAGATCTCTAAGACTTTATTTACGTAAGCAGGGACTTCTTCAAGGACGTGTCTTCATGGGCAATTCCAGCTGTCTTTGGAAATCATTTAATGGAGGATCAAAAATTGCGGGGATTTGATTTTGTCAGAGCCTGCCTGCCTGCTGAAATTTGGAAAAAATGAGCAACGATAAGGCTAATACAGATTTTTGACAAGCTGCAGCCAGACACACTGAAATCTAGAGAGATTTGTTTAAATACTTGAGTTTTTTACAGTAAAGTGAGCAGACAAAAAAAAAAAAAATAGAATTCTGTATGTTAGCCTGAGCCTATTGGTTTAACCAAAAAGAAGCCTGAATAATAATAAATAGCGGAAATGTCTCCCTTCAGATGAGGACAGTGGTATTTTTTTCAAGTTAAGACTGTGTAAGATGGTAATTCCTTGGTCCTTCAGTGGCAGGGGTCCAGCTGTACCCAGCAAGGAGGCAAGTCCTCCCTTTCTCCTCTCCTTTTCTTGATCCCTGCCTGCCCCACCCATGAGTTCTCCAACCTGCAGGTCAAAGTGAGGCCTCCCCCCTCTAGACTGCCTGGCTAATGCCAGCCTGGCTAACGCCAGCTGGATTCCTGCTGCAGTTGCCTTTCATCCACTTTGTAAAGCTGAGGCCTCAAGGCAGTCTAAATCCACCCAAGGAAGAGCTCCCAAAACCCCACTGTTCCCCCAACTGCAGCTGCAAAATCTCCCCTCTGCTGTGCTGCCTCTGGTGCTTGTAAAGAAAAGTAAGGAGCAGGGCAGCCCAGGGTCCGTGGCACTGTCCCTGGGAAGACTGAGACTTACCACATTGCTCTTGCATTGCTCTTCACATTTCCCCACACTGAGAGATCACAACTGGCAGCTTGGGTTTGTTATTGGGACCCGTAGGCACGTTCTGGGGACAAACACAGAACATTAAACCTTGCAGAAGCACAGCAAAGCCAGCCAGTGACCATGTCCTGGAAGGCTGGCTAAGAGACGTTTGTGTAACACGAGAAACAGGGAATTCTGAGGAACAAAGAAGCACCGTTATGTATTTTGGCAACAGGCCCAGCCATAAGCTGGTGAATTCTCTCTGTGTGCGGAGGTTTGGGACGCAGAGCAGAGGCTGGTCCTCTGAATGGGAGGGAGGGAACAGAGCAAAAACTGGAGAGCCCCTCATGAGATACAGCAGGCATCGTGTCACTTGAGGATGCTCCGGCTTAAATCTTTCACAGTTACTAAAAACAGCTGCCACAAGCAAAACAAACTTGTGTTCATACAGAAAAGGAAGAGACAGAGACAAAGCCACGCTCATTCTGAGCCCCTCGATATGATGGACTCGGCTGCTCCTCCTTGAGTCTCAAATTTACTTTGCCCTCACTGCAGCAATGCCCAAAGCAGGCTCACCACACCCCTCCAGCAGTGCTTCTGGCCAAAAGGGCCAGCAGCACACAGGTTATCCCATGCTGTACAGCTCCTTCCAATACCCAACGGCTCTGCTTGCCCCACTTTTAGATTAGAGGCTCTCTCATGCACATGATCCCACATGTGTGCCAGTGTCTCAAAGAACTCACTGCTGTTCGTTAAATCTACTCTTTATCCTGCCGTGACACCACGCACGATGTTGGCAGCAATCACCACCCCGACTGAGTTTATCTTCAGCTCCTGGAAGCCCATCAGGAGATTAGTTTAATTTTTCTTATTAAACATGCTGATCACGGATCAGCAGAACTGATGATTTTGCATCCACTGAATAATCCCAGGCAGTGGCACAGAAGTGAGATGCTTCACACTCTTGTCTGAGCTGCTGATGGAACAGCTTTTTTAATTCAGCTTCCTGAACAAATGCAAAGCAAATAAAGCCCCAAGAACGCACTTTCCGCTCAGAGGCTATCAGAGCCACGAGAGACCAGCATTTCCAAAGCCAGCCCATACAGCCTGCGCTTCACCAGATTTCCTGCTACGCTACAACGATGACAACTGACAATACCAGTTATCAACACTGGTATTCCCTGGTATCCTGTAAACAGGCAGCTGGACAGAACAGGACAACTCTTGTTAATCCTGTACATCACTTTCCAACGCGGACATTCACGGAGAAACAGGCGGGTTCAAACTTACTTCGATTTTTCTCATGACCAACAGCCCATCGACAATTTTACCTAGAATGAGAAAGTTTATCCATTTCAATATGGATGTTTTTTACCTTTGCTCCCCCCGCCCATCACAGCTACATGCATTTCTGTCCTTCCTAAAAAGCCTTGTGCAGCGTGGGCCCTTCGGAGTTTGTTACTGATCTCTAAACTGATAAAGGAAACAATCCCTCTTCAATTATTTTCCACATTCAGCACAGATGAGGTTCCTTTTCCCATGGCAGGGGTGGTCTGTGTAGAAATCTGGGGTTTGAGACCTACTGCCACCAGCTGTGCTGCCATCCAGCAGGAACTACCTCTCCAGCAACACAACCCTCGTAGTGATGCAAACCTGGCAATGAGCAATATCAGTGTTACTTCAGAATTAGGGGGAGCAGTAAGTAGGACATCAGCTTAAGGCTGGCCTGGAGTTCCTACAGCTCAAGCGGCAGCAAATGCAAGTTAGCAGATGTGGTTTCACAGAATTACTGTCCAAAAACTCTGCTGAAAGCTCAGTCCTCTATGACAGTGGAATAGAAAGGGATCCCTTGACTGATCTGTGCTGCCTGCACTGGCACAAGGATTTGTGTAGCAACACAATCACGGAACTCATCTGGATTAAAGCTAACCTGGGGAAAAAATGATTCATTTCAACAATGATCCACCAGGCTGCACGAGCAAGCGCTAGCACAAGCAAGAAGGGAAGAACGAGCAGTCCATACTCAGAGGGTGGTTGGGCACTGACCAGGCTCCCCAGGGCAGTGGTCACGGCCCCAAGGCTGCCAGAGCTCAAGGAGGGTTTGGACAACGCTCTCAGGCACGTGGTGGGATGGTTGGGGCATCCTGTGCAGGGCCACGAGTGGGACACAGTGATCCTTGTGGGTCCCTCCCAGCTGAGGAGATTCCAGGGTTCTCTGCACAGTTTATTTTAACAGCTGCCCCACAGGGATGCCCGGGAGCTGGCACTCCAGGACTCTGCTGCAGGTACTCACCGAACACCACATGCTTCCCATCCAACCAGTCACACTTGGAGCACGTGATGAAGAACTGGCAGCCATTGGTACTCGGGCCACTGTTTGCCTGGGGGTTGAGAATGGCAAAACACGACAAATCTACAGTTTCAGACTGGCCAAAACTGAAGGCAGACACATCTCACGCAAGAAAGAGCTGTTTCTCTAGACCAGCTTATTTTTAGCTTTTTGCTACACAAACCAAAGGAAGCAAGATACACATCTGGTCACGCCAGTTGTGTGCAAGAGCCATGTCAGCAACTTTTTATTATATTTCTACAACAGCACATTTGGCACAAGAGTGTGCTGAAATCCAGGCTCTAGAGCACGCTCCTGAAAAAAGGCTGGACTTTTTGATGATGAGTGCTTATTGGCTGCAGTATTGTCCTGAGGTAAACTGAAAGCCAGGAACCAGGGAGGAAAAAAAAAAAAAGCAGCTATTTTGGAGGTTTCCTCAGAAAAAAAAGAGTTGTCTGTTCCGATGATCAGGACAAGAAGGGTAACGATCGTATTGGCACAGGGCTCTCAGGAAAAGTGGGATGCAGATGTGAAATTCAGTTCCCACCTGACTGCAACACCCAGAGCACTTGCACTCTGTTAAGAAAACATCTCTGAAGTCCATTTGCAATATTGATAACCAGGAGCTACTAAAGCATATTTCTGTGCTGACAGGTGAACTGGGCACGTTTTGCAGCTGCAGGACTGCAGAGGACAGGCTCGCTTCGGCTTTTTAGTTATTGCTAGCCAGCTTTAGAAGAATCCAGCTGGGATCCATGCTTCCTGGCATCCATGGTTTTACCCAGAACGACTTCAGAGCCAGGCCGCTTTAACACAAAGCTGGCAATACCGGAGTGGATTCCTTCTCCCACACCACAGCACACTGGCTGCTTAGCTCCCCCTATTTGGACCATGGTTTGAATTGGGAGAATAACTAATCCAAATGATGAATGCCCTAAGCAATTTTAAGGTCACAGCAGCTGAAGGAGCCGGGGAAGAATCAGCTGTGGACAGGAAGACTGAAGCACTGGCTCCATTTGCTTCCTCTTCCAAAAGTCAAGGTATTGCTCCTAACAGACAACATGCAATGGCTGCAGTGTCTTTACTCTGTTGAACAGGAAGGTCTGTCATGAAAGATACCATGGTGACACTGCTGTGGCTTTGGAACTCCCAAATATCTCTGTTTCATCCTTGCCCAGGTCAGTGGTTGATAACAGTGTTAGGGAAGAAGAAAACACCACCACTCACCACTGCAAGAAAACTGTAAGAATCAAGCTCTTCTGAAAGCTGATCAAGCCTGTCCCAGAGCTCCAACAGGCAACAAAGAAAGGATGATGCAGGATCAGGATTACTGAGTTACTCAAGATATTAACCCGTGAGTAGCCTTCTGACTAGTAGTTACAAAGCAGTACCCAACGGTGGAGATTTCTGCTGTTCAGCAAATAACGCATACACTTAGGAAAAAGCCACAGAGAAAGTACCAAAAGCTTTTTAGTCTGTAATGTCATTATCTCACACTCACCATGGAGAGTAGGCCAGGAGCAGAGTGCTTCAGCTTGAAGTTTTCATCTGCAAAAGGACCCCTGTATATACTGGCTACTCCAGTGCCATCTCCCTGCACGAGAGAAGTGCCCAGTCAGCCACCGCATTTGTTCTGTAGCAATCGCTGCAGAACAATTCAATTAAAAAAATTAAATTTTAAAACCCCCAGCAAGAGGAAGGGGTGAAACTCAGCCCAGAGTGGATGCTGTGCTGCCATTTATATAGACCAGCAGTCTCATTTCTGAACAGGAACAGCAAGTGGTTTCTAACTATAGAGTTCATCGTTCACCATCCACATCTTGGCAGAAACCCATGGGGGTGGTAAGGGTTAAGTCCAGGCCTCCCAGAGTGAGGTGGAGGCTACAGATTGCTTGGTACAGACCCACTTGGACTTGACAGGGAAAAGGGAAGGGACACAGAAGTATGGGCTGGTATGACAAAGAAAGCAGAAGTGGTTGCATGGAAAAAGTCGGCTCAAGGTGGGTTTACGTATTTCACCTGATTTTCTGTGACTTTACTGGAAACAGGGAAGCAATCTCCCTGTTCTGCAGGGGCAGATTATAAAATACAGATTTTCTAGTTTTTGCTGTACTTTCCACCAAGTCCAAACATCTTGTATTTAACTATAAGCCCGAGCACTCAGATCTCAAGACACCTATAAATGAAAGCAGCGTGGGCTGTGACAGCTGCAGGTTGTAAGTTCTGACAGCCCACAAGTTCAGAACACTCCTGTATGATGCCAAAAGGACTGAGCAGGGACCCTTCAACAGAATGGCCTTAAAGTGCTGCAGTGAGGAGTCCTCCAGGGAAAGCTGCAGAAGCAATGCAAACAGGTATCTCTGGCACGGTCACTTAAATTTCCTGTTCTGACAGTTAATTCCATTTCTGTGTTGATTTTCTCTTTCTGTGTCCCTTCAGCCCCATTTCTTCTGCCCTGCTGCAACCTCTCTCCCTTCCTTGCCTTTCTGCTTAACATATCTGATCTTTATTCGGCCAAAGTTAATAGTTAACAAAAAGTGCCAGTAATATACCACGTGCAACACCCCATCTCTTGCTCTGCCTGCCCAGCTCTTGCTTCTTTGCCTCCCGTTCTTTGTGGCTTACTTAAACTGTTGGCTCTGAGACAGGAGCTTACGCCATGTCTCAGGGGTCAGTGTGACTGTGCTTGCTCCCCAAATGGCTTTGTAATAAACATAATGTATAAATTCCAAATACTGGAGCAATCTGTAAAGCCTGTTGAGCTGCAGGGGAAGTAAAAAAGCCCACTGGGACATCTGAGCAGTGTCACAATTAGCAACTACCTCAGAGTCTGGTGTGGCTGAGCCACCCACTGTGCGGTCAGTTTTCTCAGTGACTTTCATAAAACCAAGTTTTATATTAAAAAATCTTTATCATTCCCCTCATATTTTGAAACACTTCCAGAAATGAAGTAATTTTACTGGGTCCCAGGACAGTGAAGAGATCCTGTGGCCCTTCAGCCTTCCCCTCTGCTTATACCCAAGCCAGAGCACAACCACCACTGCGGGAACAAACCCTCTTCTACTTCTAGATAATTCATTAACAAAAAGTTTCCATTTAATTGACCTCTTGTACTAGGCACGTTGTACAATGGAGGAAAAGGACAAAAGGGATGCAGGAGTACATACATTTACGAAGTCACCTCCTTGGATCATGAAATCCTTTATTACCCTAAAGAAGTAAAACAGCACTTAGTTCTCAGCGGACAAAGGCCTCAGAAAGCTCAGTGTAACATAAAAAGGAGTTCTGCCTCGCTGTGGAACAGAAGTTAACAGTCTGTGGGTGCTGCAGCCTGAAATCTGCAACAAAATCAGTGGTTGATATCAGGTCATTTGGGACCCATTGCTGTTCCACCAGGAACAGTGATTAGGTGAGAGATGCCAGACAATGATGTCTCATGTTGCACACCAGGAACAGGGGATTCCTCCCAGTGACCCCAAGCATACACACCTGACAGCACCCCCAGATGCCCCAAAGCCACAGGAGGATGACACTAGAGCTGTGACCCACAAAGGCCTCGAAGACCACTAATGCCTCGAGGCAGGTCCCAAAACCCCATCTGGCTCAGGATGCTATTTAGTGCCTAAAAAGTAGATGAATTACCTGTGGAAAGTGCTTCCTTTATAACCTATAGGAACACCATCTTTCCTGTAAGGAAGTAAAAATGAAAATCCTTTCAACTTACTGGACATCCCAATACAAAACCCCCACAAGAATTCAGAGTCCCAAAGGTTGCCCTATACATTAGCAGCTGCCTTGAAATACAACCAAGAGCTGCAGCCTCTCAGCCACTGCTGTTGGGAGGCAAAAAGAAGCCTCAAATGGGCTCTGCACATGAAATGACTTGGTTCCCTGCAACACCCACACCATCATCTTCACAGGATCCCACCGCAATGTGCAGCATGAGCAGGTGGGTTTTGAAGATAGGGCTTTTTAGAGCCACCTGGGCACAAAAAGAGTCACATCCAAAAGGGAAAACCTACCACCTCTGTGACTCACAGAGCCCCTCGCAACGTCCTCACAGCAGATTTCTGTAGCTCTTTCATTTTGTACTGGTACAACACGCAGGTGAGCCCCTCTTCCACCTCACCCAGCCCTGTTTCTCCAGCGGGCCACTCAAAAGGACACTACAACCCACTTACCTGAATTCACCTGTACAAAACTGCCTGGAAAACAAAAAAGAGAGCAGAGTGTGAGGCACATGTGAACTCTGAGGGCACTGAGGGCTGCATCGACTGGCACACAGGACTTTCCTTACTGCATCAGGGATGTGCCCAGTGAAAGAGGAACTGGCTGCTCCTCCCCACTGCCTTTTCAAAACATATTCTGTGCCCTCAGAGGTGAGGAGGTCAGAGATTTAACACCAAGGGTGTAAGAGGTGGTGAACGTGGGGCAGGCACCGTGCTTGACAAAGAACAGGGTACGTCCATGTCTCTGATGGAAATGGGATTCCAAACGGTGCATCCCTTAGTTGACTGCAGGACAACTGAGTGGCCAGGAGACCTCCACCATGGCACAAGGCACTGCCTGTTCTACGTGCACCGGGCACATCAGAGGCTCCACAGATGAAGCAGAGGAGGACTGGAGTCCCTCCCCTTGCAGCCAGGTGGGCTCCCCTGGGGGACCAGGACACCGCACAGCATCTCTGGTAAAGAGAGAGCCGCAAAGCAGGCGCAGCAGCTCGGGGTGGGAGGGCAGGTAATCACTCTGCCACCAAAAAAACCCCACATTCCTGCACCGAAAAGCCTTGGCAGCCCCGGCCCAGGCTGAGCCGCAGGAACGGGCAGCTGCTCCCCACCTGAAGTTCTCCGCCGTTTTGGGCACAACATCGGCAAACAGCTCGATCTTCATGCGGCCGACCTCCTGGGGGAACAAGAGGGGCCGGGTGAGCCTTCGGGGGTACACACCCCGACAGCCCGCCTGCCCCCGCAGCCCTCCCCGGGCACGGCCGCTCCCCCACCTGCCCGCCGATGGTGACATCGAAGAAAACCACCGGGTTGTTGGGGTTCGCCGCCAGCGCCGACATCGCGGCCGCCTCCGCAGGAAGGGGAAGAGGCGGGGGAAGCGGAATCGACGGGCAGAGGGGCGGGACGGGGCGGGCGGGGAGCGGGGGGGCTGCGGCCGTATCCGAGATGTCCGGGATGTCCGCGATGTGCGGCATGTCCGGGCAGTGTTCGGCGTGTCCAGGGTTGTCCGGGGTGTCTGGGCCGTGTCCGGGCCGTGTCCAGGGTGTCTGGGGTGTCCAGGATGTCCAGGGTGTTCGGGGTGTCCCGAGTGTCCGGGATCTTCGGGATGTCCGCGATGTTCGGGATGTCCGGGATGTCCGGGATGTTCAGGGTGTCCGGGGTGTCCGGGATGTCCGGGGTGTCCGGGATGTTCAGGATGTCCAGGGTGTCCGGCGTGTCCGGGCGGTGTCCGGGATGTTCAGGGTGTCTGGAAGTGTCCGGTCCCCATTCCACAGGTGCGGCTTGGGGTCTCTGGAGCAGAGCACCGACCGCCAGGACCGCGCTCTGTCCGCAGCCCCCGGTACTGGTCCGGCTGGGCAGCCCTGCCCGCTCCTCTGCCTGCCCAGGTGTGCCCAGATGGGCAAGGAGGCCAATGGCACCTGGCTTGTACCAGCCACAGTGTGGCCAAGGGGATCATGACAGTGACTGTCCCCTCTGTGCTGGGCACTGCTGAGGCACCTTGAATCCTGGGGCCACTTCCTGGGCCCTGCCAAACCTCCCCGGCAAAGAATCAGCTGAAATGCTCAGGTTTTGGCAAAACCATTTATTGGGGGATCAATGGGAGAAACAAAGCCGTGAGCATCTGGCACAGTGTGTCCTGGTGCAGCCCTGGCTGTGGTCTCCACCAGCAAGGTGCTGGGTTTTGGTGGCCAGGGTGCCTGGGGATGACAATGAGGAAGGTCTCCTGCAAGCTCTGGGCTGCCAGTGTGTGTGCCAGGGCTGCCATGGGGGCTCAGTGGTGCTGGGGATGTCACCAGCTCTGTGACAGGAGAAGCATGCTGGACACTGTGTTGTCATCCCAGAGACTGTTCTGCACATCCCTGAAGGCTTCCAGGGGTCACGCCACATCACCAGAACTCTCTGCAGGGGGGGCAAAGCATGGGGAGGGGGTGAGTGTTACCTCCTCCCCTGTGGGGACCGTGGGCACCAGGGACCCTGAACACCCATGACATGTGGCACCAGGGGACGTGGGGCACCAGGCGCCCCAAGCACCCAAGGGACCCCAAGCACCCATTGTCCCAGAGTGCCTGTGCCCAGGAGGCCCCTCCCTGTGCCTGTACCTTGGCACGGGATGAGCTGTACCGTCTTTCACGCAGGTTCTGCTCCACGATGCCACCGATGACCAGGCCATTGCAGTGCCCATGCCGCTCCACGCTGCTGGGAGACCCCAGAACAGTCAAGTGACCGCTGGTGGGCTCCAGCTTGGGACACCAGTGATGCTGGTGGCACTGGCTGCCGCAGTGTGTGGGGCAGACGTCCTGCTGGTTCTTCCTGCTGCTGTCCCCAGCCAGCTCAGCCAGGCTGAGCCCACCCGTCTGCGCAATGGCCTTCTGGAAGCCACCCTGGCCAGTGGGGATGAAGGCATCTTTCTCCATGCCAGGGAAGATCTCATCTCTGCTAGAATCCTTACGGGATGCCCTCAGGTCCTCCTGGCTGAGTTGGTAGTACTGGGTGGCCTCAAAGCGGGACTTCACCTCCTGCATGGAGATGAAGGGATGGTGGAGGGCAGCGCTGGGTGAGATCCGCTCACGCGAGTCCCAGGTGAGCATCCTCTTGACCAGCTCCACCATCCCGTACAGGTCACAGCGCTTGGCCAGCTCCTCCTGGTCAGGATCAGATGCCTGGCAGAGGTTCACTGCTGCTAACTGATCCAGCGAGGAAAAGACATGCACCCTCCTCTCCATTGGCTTTGCCATCACCTTCCCCGGTGGTTTGAGCTGCCAGGTACCGACGGAACATGGGACCCGTCGGAAGAAGGACTGTGTCTTCTGGGCAGCGCAGAGCAGCTCTCCCCGGGGCAGTCCCAAGGTGGAGCAGATGTAGCGCACCTGGTCGTACTCGTTGTTGCCGGGGTAGAGCGGCCAACCCAAGTGGAGCTCGGCCATCACGCAGCCCAGAGACCAGACATCCACCTTCTCGCAGAAGGGCAACCCCAGCAAGATCTCCGGTGCCCGGTAGAAGCGGGTTTGGATGTAGGGCTTCTGGACACGGCAGACCTCGGGGACAAGGATAGCTGAGCCGAAGTCAATGAGCTTGATGCGGAACGGGTAGCGCGAGTGGTCCACCAGCATGATGTTCTCCGGCTTGAGGTCAGCGTGGATGATGGAGAGCTCCTTCAGCTTGACCAGCGCCGCCAGCACCTGCGCCGTGATGGTACGGATGTGCCGGACAGGCAGCGGTGAGAAGTTGTTCTGCTTTTGGAAATCCAAGAGGTTTTGCTGCAGCAGCTCAAAGACCAGGTAGGTCCAGACCATGTCGCTGAAGGACTCGAGGAAACGGACAACGTGTGACTGTTCCGCGTCCCCCTCCCGCAAGGCCTGCAGCAGCCTCAGCTCGTTCCTCACCATTTGGCCGTTGTAATCATGGTTCCTCAGGATCTTGATGGCCACCATCTCCCCAGTGCTTCTGCGCCGGCCCTGGGTCACCTGCCCAAAGGTCCCCTTCCCAACTGAGGCCACTAGGTCGTAGCACTCGGCACCTACCACCAGTGTCATCATGGTGGGTCGGCTCCTCGCCAGGGGCTCAGGATCCTACCTCTCAGTGCCCAGCGGGGACTGGGGACACCCAACTGTCCCAACCCGACCTCGCAACTCTGTGGGTTCCAGCACCGCCGTGACAGCACCTTCTGTTGATGATGTCACAGCAGAAGCAGCCTGGGTGGAGGAGCCCCCTGAAACCCAGCGCTGGATGCCCCAAATCCAGCCCTACTCTCCCAAAAACCTCCCACAAACCCAAAACCACATCCCTGATCCCCCCAAAATGGATCCCAGCCCCTTGAAAACCTATTTCCAGCCTCCTAAACCCTTTCCCTGGTCCTCTGAAACCCATCGAAGTCCCCCATGACCCATATGCAGCCCCCCCAAACCATTTTCCAGTCCTCCAAACCCAGTCCTTGTCTCCCCAAACCCATCCAGGCCCCCCAAAACCTCTCCCCAGTCTCCCAAAACCCACCTGAGCCCCACAATATCCACCCCCACCGCCCAAATTCCATCTCCAGCCCAACATAAACCATCCCCAGCCCCGCTGAAATCCATCTCTGTTGCCTTAAAACACAGCCTGGCCCCAGAAAACCTCTCCCTGCTCCCCTAAACTCTATGTCCAGACCCCACAGCCATTCTTGTGACTTTTTTGGACATTAATATTTATTCTGGCCAAGGCAAGAGTAAGAGGCAATGCCACCACCCCCCTGTAGTGGTTCCTCTGGTGTAGAAAATCCGAGGTGTATACAGTTTTTGAGCATCGGCTCCAAATTTCTAGGGAGGGGCTCAGGAAGTCAGTGTCTTTCCTTGGGAAGTAAAGGATGTAATCCCACTCTTTGCAGTACCATGGGGAGCTAAACAGCAGCAAGACAGTTCTCTCCTGGCCCCCTTTGTGTAGGAGCAATTCTTGGATGTTGGCAGTATTGGAGGTGGTATCTGACTTTTGGGTCTGGGCTCCTGAAAGTGTGTCCCAGTGCTTTTACATGGGAAGGAAGGCAGATAATCCCAGTGCTTCAGGTGCAGATCAGATGCTGCAGCAGCCAGGAGCAGCTTTCTGCCCTGGGACATCCTGTGTGGGAGCAATCCCCGACGACTACAATGATCGAGTGGGTATCCAAATTTTGGAGTTAACCTTCTGCGAAGGGATGACAGTGCTCTTCATGAAAACACGTAGTCCTGGAGCTTGTGCTGCGAAGAACTGGGTGCCTGGGGAATGAAAGGGACAGCAAAACTTTTTCTATCTGGCAGCTTTGGTGTGGCAGCAACCTCCCGTCTTCAGTTTGTCAGGTGGCCTTCTGAAACGTTTGGCAATCTGTTTACTGTGGGCAAGGTAAGCAGCTCTCCCCAGTATGGGTGTGCAGACGCCTTGGGGAGTTAATGCCCAGTTACAGTGCTCTGGCACTTCTGTATGGGAACAATCCCTGGATACTTTCTGTTTTGGAAGTGGGGTCTTCATTCCTCTCTTTGGCAAGGAAATCAACTTTGGATTCACACATTGGGCAGTTTAGAGAGTGTCCTGGTGAGTTGAAGTGCTTTTGCTAGTGTATGGTGCTATCAGTTACAGCTGCTGAACCTCTGGAGTGGGAATGTAAAAGCCAAGCTGTTGAGCTTTTTGTCCTGGTCCATTTAGCGTCTGAGCAGGTTAGTGGTGGGGTTCAGTTTTGGATCCTGACTCTGTGAGACTGAAGGATTACGATGGTACAGAGAGCTGAAAGAGCCGATACCGGGATGTGTGGTGCACTTCAGTGGGTGCAGCTGAAGGTGGAGCCAGCAACAGCTTTCTCTCCTGCCACTTTTGTGAGCTCTGTTTTTGCCGGGTGTTTTCAATTCCGTAGCTGGATTCTGCGAGAGGGGAAAAAAAAAAAATTATTAATACGTATACTTGAGAGGCAGCTTGTGTTGCCCCCCCCGAGTGCGGCGCAAATGAGAGTTCGCACGTGGAAGGTCAGCCAAACCTTCCAGTCCCGACACAGTTTATCTGAGGGCAGTGAGGTTTTGAACTCGGCTGGTTTAGTCCGGGGACGTTGACTTCTTTTGCAAGTCCACACCGCCATCGTGTGGTGGTTTGACGAGCGGTGAAAGCCAAGAGCTTTTTGTGCTGGGACCATTAGTTAGTGTAGGGGTTCAGTTTTGGGTCCCGGCTCCTCGAGGCTGTAAGAATGTGATGCTGCATACGCGTGGGAGGGAAGGCGAATCGTCTCCTTGGTGGCTCTGCAGTTTCCAGGCTGCGAAAGACAAGTGAATCCCAGCACTGGATTTTTCTTCTAGAGCCTTTTCTAGGGGACCAGCTGCTGATCGGTTTTAGTTTTGTAACTGCGAGACTGAAGGTGTGTGAGGGGACACAGAGCTGAGCACACAGACCCGCGCCTGACGTGCAGTTTATAAGCTGCAAAAGCAAAGTGAGGGCCGGAGCTGACTTTCTGTTCCTTTTTGTCAAAGGAGGCAAGTTAAATGCAGAGACAACAACAGCTTGCTGAGCAAGCACCTTTTGTGACCAATATCTACACTTGACACAGTTAGTTTATGTCTGCAAGAGTGAAAGAATGTGAGAGTACCTGAAGTTTGAAATGAAAGCTTGTAGCCCCAGGGCACATGGTGTTGGTATCCTTCGAAGTGACTGTGAAACCAATTAGCTGTTTTCTCCCATTTTGTTTTCAGATTAAGGTTACGGAGCTGGGCTCAGCAAGAGGGAAAATGCAAAGGGTGCATGCAGCTGAAAAAACAAAGCGTAGTATCAATGTGTGTTGTGCAGTTGAAAGCTGCATGGGAAACGTGATGTCCAGAACTGTCTTTTTTTTGTTCTGGGACTGTTTTCTAAAGGCAGCAGATTCTGAAAGGCTGGCTGTGAGAGTAGAGGACACAACATCCCCCTGAGGTAGGCCCTTAACCTTCCATTTGAAACCCTTAAGTGGCACCAGAATCAAGGGGCAATCCTCATCCTCACTGGCCACACCTGGGGCTGCCCCAGGTGAGAGGTGACTCCACCCAGTGCTCCCAGTTCCCTCCCAGTATCATGCCCTGGTTCCCTCCCACTTCCCTCCCAGTATCCTTGACTCCTCTCAGTGCTCCCAGTATTACTCCTTCACTCCCCCAGTATTCCCAGTTCCCTCACAGAGCTCCCAGTTCCCTGCAACGGCTCCTAGTATCATTCCTTGACTCCTCGACTCCTCCCAGTGCTCCCGGTTCCCTCCCACTGCTCCCAGTATCACTCCTTGACCTCCTCCCTCTATTCCCAGTTCCCTCCCACTGCCTCCAGTATCACTCCTTGACTCCCCCATGTATTCCCAGTTCTCTCACAGAGCTCCCAGTTCCCTCCCACTGCTCCCAGTATCACTCTTTGACTCCTCCTAGTGCTCCCAGTTCCCTCCCACTGCTCCCAGTATCACTCCTTGACTCCAAAACCGAATATGGATGAAGATTCCTCCCAGACAAAAGGGGCCACCGCAGAAAGGTCTAGGGGAAAGGGGAAAGCCACAAGCTTAAAGAAGGCACTTCTAGTCAGCTCAAATTCTATTTTTAGCTTGCTTCCTCCCCAATTTTGTCTCACCGGTGCCCACCCAATTCTTCAGCCACTGCTTCCTGGTGGCCCTCATCCATGGTGGGGTGTCCCGGGCACGGCCGACCTGGAGAGGATGAGGAGGAACAAACTCCAGCTGAAGGCCTCTGTGAGCTGTTTTGGGACATGGCAGCACTTCTGAACATCACATTGATGACTTGGTGATGCAGCACTAAATATTAATTCCCCCTAAACCAACTCTGTGTCTGTTCTCCTGAGGTCTCAGACCTGCCTTATCCTCCATGTCAGATCCTGCTTTATTTTCTAAATAAATACCCTGCAGCCACCAGAATTTTTGGTTTGAATCCCGGGATTTCTCCTGGCATCTGTTATTTTCTTCCTAGAAGCCACAAGCCATGGTAAACAAACGTTTACAGATGCCGGGAACACGGGACGCAGGCTTCACTTGGCTGACTTATCTGTCTGGGAAGAGCCATAAATTCTGGAGCTTCAGGGCTGAAGTCAGATAGGAAAAAAGCTCTTGGGTAGGCATTTGCTTGTAGAGTTCTTTGTATTTCCCCTAAAGCACGTCTTTCTTGGGATTCATTGTGGGTTCTTGGTGATCCTGGTCCTATGACATGGATGTGTCCTTGGAGACCAGGGGGAGAAGGAGGAGCTTTACCCCTCTGTGTGCCCTGACCCAGGCTTGGTGTCCAACTCTGCTTTGGGACAGTGCCCAAATCTGTGCCCCTCCTGCTGCCTCAGTTTCCCCCTTTCACCTACAAGTTGTTTTTCCTGCATTTAAGTGCAAGTTGCTCAGGACAGGGATTGTATCCCACCAAGGACGTCCCCCTGTTACAGCATCACTCACCTCTGCCTTTAGGGAGGGTCCCCTTTAGACCTCCAGGGGCTGGGGGCTGCAGTGAGGGGCTTTGGGGTGTTCCCAGGGATGACAGGGTGGATGAGCTGAGGTGGGAATGGGGACAACAGCAAGGGGGACAGAGAGTTCTGGCCTAGGGCTGCAGACAAGGCTGGTCAGGGGCGATGCACCCTGATTTTGGGGGGCTTTAGGGTGCTTTCCTTCCCTTAAAAGAGGAAAGGGAGGACAGAAATGAATGCAAAGGATTCTCCCCCTTCCAGAAGCAGCGGTGCAAAATCTCACCCTGGGGAGGCAAATCATGGGGATGGGCAAAGGGGGTTCGCAGCCCCCTTTCTCCACCAGCCTGCCCAGCTCGGGGGCATCTCTTCCATCCAGATGGGCTTCGACCCTCGCCCCTTCCCTCCCCCGCAGCCCCCGGGCGCAGGAGGGGAGCGAGGGGAGGGGAAGGCGGCGGCGTGTTTAGGGGGATTGTCATGGTTACCTCCCTGGCAAAACAAATGGCTCCACGGGATGATGATGATGATGATGGTGGTCACTCAGACAGCTCCGGACGGTGTGGGGCAGCGGTGGGGGTGGGGGCAAGAAACCCACCCTGGGGAGCCAGAAAGCCACCCTGGGGAGCCAGAACCGCCTCCTTTGGGGAGCCAGACACCCTCTCGGCTCCTCGCCGCCGGGGCACATGTTGCTGCAGCCCGTTCGGTAAGACCCTTCCTCCCCCACTCCGGACCCTCCCTGGACCCCCCTGGTCCCCCCAGCCCCGCTAGCCGGTGGGGAGGGTCCGAGCGGGGGGTGATGCCACCGGTTGCCGAGGTGGCTGGTGGTGCAGCGCTCCCCCACCCCAAGCCCCGGCGCTCGCTCCTCTCCCTCCCTTTTCCTCTCTCCTCGTCTCCCTCACTCCCCGTCTTCCAGAGACAAAAGCGCTCCGCAGCCGTGCCTGTCGCCTTCAGGATTCCTCCTGCCCCCCCCAGCCCGGCCGCACAGGGGCTGGAAGAGTGGGTGAAGTTGCTCCAACCCCCTCGTTCCCTTCCTCCTCCTCCTCTCTCCCAGGAAAGGTAAGAAAAGCAGTGGCTACTCTCCATTTGCTCCTGCACCTTTTTAGCTCCGCAGGGGTGGGTGTGAGGTGCGTGTGTGTGTCTGTGTGTGCGTGTCACTTCCCAAGGCTGTGCACGATCCCAGCACAAAGCAGCTCACTGAAGAGATCCCTGTCATAATATTTCTGCAGGCACAAGCCCACACTTTGCAAGCTGCTGCTTCCCAGCCTTGCCTTTTCCCAGCTGGATGGTGAGTCCGGGAGCATCCCATCCCTCCCCAAATTTGTGCAGACATCAGTAGTGACTGTCTCCATCTCCCTGCGGGCAGAGGACAGGGATGGATGGGGGGGGGATGATGGGCTCTTGCTCTCCTGGGCAGCCAGGAGGGACATCCCGGCTGTGGACACACTGTTTGGGGAAGGAGGACTGACCTTGACAGGGTGAGTGGGAGCTGATCCCCCCAGTAAGAGTCAAAGCAGCAAGAGCTGCCTTGTGTCTGCCACACTGGCTGGGGCATGGCAGGGCAGGGATGGATGGGGAAGGGCTGTGCTGCTCCTGAGGGCCCTGCGTGTCTCCTTGGATCCAGACGCATCCCAAGTACGGAGTTTGGCAATTTTAGCCCAGCTGAGGGTTGTCTGGGCTAACACCCCCCACCTCTGGCTCAGCCCAGAGATCTTCCCCCAGCTGCAAGCCCGGCAAAGCGAGGGTTAACTAAACCCTGTGTCAGAAATGAGTGATTGACAGCTCTAGAAAGGGGCTTGGGGCATGAATTCACATCCTTGAGACCCAGCTCTGGGGCCAGGCTGGTGGCCCAAGACACCTGCCAGGGGTATGACTGACAGATGCCAAAATCCATCTCTGCCAGGGCTGTCAATCATGTTCCAACCTGGCACTGCATCACCCCGGGAACAAGGACCCAGTTGCTTTCACTGGGTGCTGGCAGGAGAAGCTGCTCCCCAACCTTCCCCCAGTCTCCATATCCAAGGCCTTGGGGTGCCCTTGGGAACACCCCAAAGGGATTTGTGTCTCTGCCCAGCAGCCTTTGTCACCGCTGCGGCAGTGGGGGGCCATGTTGTCACCCTTCCAGGACCTGCAGTGGATGTTTTCCTGCTTTCCCCATCAGGTGGGATACCCAGCTTGCAGTTTGAGGTTTGGGGAGACCGGAGATGGGAAAAAAAACTCCTGTAGCTTTTCCTGGGACGTTCCCACAGGTCTGCCATGGTGGATCCCTGGCTCTTCCCAACAGGAGAGTGCTGTGTATGCTTTGGAAACCATTTGTCGTGTTGCTCCCTAGAGATGTTTTGGGGCTGATCCCAGTTCTCTGGCCAGGCTTGAGCCTTGTGCTTTGGGGGAAAGCAGCTGGAGGGGTTCTGTATGTCTTAGTTGTGACCTGCAGATGATGTGAATCAAGTGAGTGAAGTCAGGGGTCCCTCAGCAGCATGCCCACATCTTCTCCCTGAGCCCTGCTGTCCTTGAAAACCAGGGAAAATTGCCAAGTGTGGCTCTACTTGAAAGCCCTGAAAGTTTGGGAAGCGCAGGGCTTCTGCTATCTCGGGTTTGCGAAGAGTGGGGAGTTTGCTTCCCCGTGGGGATTGCCCAGGGATGCTGGTGGAGGGTTGTGGTGCAACAGGCACCTTGTCACCATCCTTGTCCGGCTCTGTCCGGCTGTAAATCTCCACAGGACACTCCGGCTGTCGTCATCCCGGCCAGCCACTGGATGTCAGTGTTGATTGAGACAGACGAAGCGGAAGGAATATTTTACCCAGCTGCAGGAAACCAGGCATCCTCTGAGCAGTGGGGATGTGCCCCAGGTCTGGCTCGGACCTGAAGGTGGGATCTCCAAGGGAACCCATTTGGGGCCGGTCAGGGGTTAGGACAGGGCGGGGCAGCGATTCAGCAACCCAAAAGGGCATCTGTCGCAACGTGTGGCACCAGGGCTGAGCTTCTCGTGGCTCTTCATGTCCTGGGGGGCTAAAGAAGCCAGGGCTGCCCCTGGACATCTGCCCTTCAGGCAGCAGGGCTAGATGGGGCTCTGTTAGGTTTTATTCCAGCTCCTGGTTTGGCTCTCCCTGTCCTGTTGTCGGCTGAGGGTGCCACAGACCCTGTGGTGTGGCACTGCTGGGACCCCAACCCGCTGGGAGCCAGGTGCTGTCCAAAGCCAGGCTATGTGCTCACCATTTGCTCTCTTTTTCTATTCCATGCATGAAAATACACCTCAGAAGAGCATTATTCTGCCTCTGCCTTTACTCCACGTGCTCAGACAGATTTCTTGAGGGCACATCAGTGCTCAGAGACACAGACAGACACCTAGAGCAGCGCTCCAGGCATCACCCCCCTTTTTCAGGCACAGGAACACGTTTTCCTACCCAATCCTTTAAAATTCAGCCCCAGCCTCGCACTGCTGGGACAGGCACCTGCAACCATGTGGAGGGGCTGGAGCCTGTGCTCCAGATCCCAGCGCTGCGCACTCTGCACGTCACCGGGACCGTCCGCAGACGTCGGAGCAGCATCAGCACCTTCCCCGTCAGCCGGGCACAGGAATTGGCCGAGGGAATTGCCTGGAGTGGGGTGAGCGCGTTACTGTGTCGCTCCCTCCTCCGTGGCCAGGAAGAGCAGCGGATTGTCATGGAAAGAGCGTTTACAAAGGAAGGAAGAAA
>VZRE01003887.1:61636-87761 GCA_013396775.1 Cephalopterus ornatus | reverse complement strand
ATGTACAGCCCTGGGACCTGGATGGAGACCGAGCGCCCGTCCTGGAGTAGCAAAGGCAGGATGGGGAGCGGCTGGAGGGCTGGTGGTAGGCTCCTGGGGGAAACAGGAGAGAGATGCCAGCTCTCCCACTGCTCTCCCCCACTCCAGCCTCCCCGCTCTCCCTTTCCATGCTGCAGTCACTTGATGGCGTTGGTGACACGATCTGTGTGGAGCAGCCCCATGGCCGTGCTGGCAGCATCCCCATCCACAGGGTTTTCACTGGGAAGAGCCCCCCAGGCCCTCCCTGTCCTCATGGGGCTGGTTTTTTTTTGGCTGTCACAGCAGGCAGGGCTGACTGCAGGCTCCTCTGGACCCCTGGGAGCTGTGGGAGAGGTGCAACTCTCCTGGCTGGCTTTATACAGGACATGGCACAGGGCTCTGCATCCCACCAAGGGCCCCTTAGTACTTGTCCTGGCCCAGGTGATGCAGAAATCCCTGCTGGCACAGTGGTTCCCATGGGAGCCATGTCCCCCGTCTCCCACAAGTGAGGGGCTTGGATCTCAACCATAGTTCTGCCCTAAGTCTCTGCAGCCAAGGGAGCTTCTGAGCTCAAGTCATGGCTCCTGGAGCCCAAATTCACCCCTTTAGGCAGGCCATAATGAATTCCTGTTGTGCCAAGCTGATAGAGAGCATCTTCCCCTTGTTATTTCCTCCTTTCTTTCTTCCCCGAGGCAAATTAATCCCCCCTCCTTCCTTAAATGCCCCACCTGGCATTTAACCACTTCCTGACGGCCTCTGCCACATCTTGCAGTGAGGAGACCTGCATCATCTCTCCCTGTAGCAGGTGGAGCCTTGACAGCTGACTTTCCAACATCCCTGTTGGCATGGCTTGGAGCACCCCGGTGTGGAATGGCCTCCCCTGGCTCAGGCAGGGCTCCTGTGTTGGAACAGCCGAGGTGGACATGCTCCTGCATCTCCTGATGCACCCCATGGACGCATCCCTTGACCTCCCTGGGCAGCCCCTGGCATGAGCAGCACTTGTGGTGGCAGGAGGGCAGGATTAAATCGGGAATGGCAGAGGTTGTTGGCTGGGATTCAGGGGCGTGACTTGGGATTACTGCCCTCCATCACCATCCTCGCTGCTGTTTTCTTCGCTCGGTTTCCCCGGCTGCTCTCCCCCTTCCCAGCTGGCCCTTCTTGCTCTCCCTTTTTCCTCTCTTAACGCCGTTTTCCTGCCCGAGTGCTCGTGGAGCTCGTGGCCTTGATGTCTGCTGCTCACGTCTTCCGTGGCATTTGCATATAAAGGTGGTTTTTAATAACGCAGGACCGGTAGGAAATGAGAAACTGATGCATTTCAGTGCTGCTGGCTCCTCCTGGGCCTTGTAAATCACTGCACAAAGCACTGCAGAGCCAGCCGGGGAGAACTGCTGCCTAGCAACTTCTCCCGATACCCTGGGGGAGCGGGATGTGGCCCTGAAAGCCACCTGAAAGGTCTCCTTTAAAACCCTCGGGCTTGGGGGAGAGGAGCTGGAACAGAGGAAAACCTACTCGAGGAAAAGAGTTGGAATGCAATCGGCAGAAGGAGCCACTTTGCATCTGAATGTCTCGGCTGAGCACAGCGTGGGATGAGTCAGCCTGTGCAGGAAGGATCTGTGGATGCGGGGCAGCAGAGCCACGGCACCTCCCCGAAAATGCAGCGAGGATGAGGATGGGCAAGCGCGTGGGAGGGCAGGAGGATGCCTTGCTCTTCCTTCCCGCAGGATAAAGGAAAACTCTCAGTATCTTAGGCTTACCCTGGAAAAAGTTGTCAATTTGGATGGATAATGAGGAGCAAGAGGGATAAAAAAAAGGATCTTAGCCTGTTGTGCCCAGACTCCAGCAGTGTGGGAGCTGGGGAGATACACGAGTGTGGACCTCTGGAGCCACTTGTCTCCAGCCAGGCAGGTTTGATCTGAGCCTCCTCCCTTGTGCCAGCAGGGACATGGGGAATGGGCTTGCCACGTCTTCCCACCAAGGTTTTGTCTCCATTCCCCCGCAGTGGAGCCACCAAGCCCAGGTCTCGTCCTCTCCCGTGTCACTCACCTTTCTGTCTTCAGGGTTGCAGAAAACAACATGAGGTGACAGTGGCACACAGACATTTTGGGCACCTGGTGCTCCTCATTCATTCTCACCTTTCCACCTCTCTCCAGCTCCCCACCATCACCGACAGACCCCCGGGAAGATGCCAGGGCTGATTAACTGGGAGACCCTCTCCCCGCTGCCCCTCACCGCGTCGGAGGTGACATCCTGCGTCAGCGGCTACGCCTTCGGGATGACAGCCCTGCTCACCTACCACAACCCAGACCCCCAGGCTTTGGAAGGCAAGTTTCAAGGAGTAAAAGCTTGGGAAGGGAACTTCAGAGGCAGGGATATTGCAGTGCTGGGTCTCTGTGAGTGCCTTCAGCCTTTAGATGCTGGTGTGAGGAGCAACCAAGAGTATTATGTCCGAGACCGCGATTTTTTAGGTGTGAGAAATCCCTGGGAAGGGCCAGGAGGGTGCTGGTTGGTGCGTCCAGGGAAGTGGTTGGTGTTGCTAAAACCCCTCCTGGCTGGCAGGTCTCTTTGTGTTCCCCTTGGACGAGGGCACAGCTGTCGTGGGCTTCGAGGCGGCCGTGTCCCGGCGCGTGGTGACGGTGCAGATCAAAGACAAAGCCAAGATGGATGACACCTACTTGGACAGCTGCAGCCTCCCCAGTGGAAGAGGTGAGGGGGTGGAGGGTGTTTTAGGGAACGTGGGGGAGAAAAGGATGGCAGGAGGAATCGGGTGGTGGCAGGGGGCGGCTGGCTGGCATATGCCATGGCATCGAGGGGGCTCCTTGTGAAAGGCTGAGTTGTTGTGGTGCTTGTGTCCCTGCCAGAAATGTCAGTCTTAACTGTTTTGGAAAGCACTGCTGCTTCTGGGCAGCCAAAGGAGTGCTGCAGAAAGCTGGGGCTCTTTGGACAATGCTGATGTTTGCAGTGGGGGCTGCTTCGGGTGTTTGATCCAGAGCTGGGGGGAATGTTTTCCACTGTTGTGTCACTGTGTCTTCCTGATGAGGTCCTGTCTCTGTGCAGGAAGGACCCTGATGGATGAGGACCTGGAGAGAATTGTTTTTGTGGCTAACCTGGGCATGATTCCTCCTCTGGAAAGCATCTCCATCTTCATCAGCACCTCCTCTGAGCTGCAGACTATGCCCAGTGGGGCTGTGAGGGTCCTTCTACCAGCTGTGTGTGTCCCCAGGGTGCCCCAGCCCAGCCCGGAGAATGCCAGCAGCCCTTCCAGCCACCAGCTCCGAGCGTACGGAAAACTGTGGGGTGGGCTCTGGCTGGGGCTGATCCAGGGGGATGCGGGTCTGGCCACGGAGGGTTGTTGTCACTGTGGGAGGCTGGAGAGCTGCTGCAAGCTCCTCATCTGGCAAACCTCTATGCTGGGGGGATGGAACGTGTTTGCAGGGTTCATTTGGGCTCATCTCACCGACAGGGACAAGCACCACTGTGGATCAGGGAGCCCGGATCAAGGGAGCAGGTTCTGCCTGGCTCAGCTGCTGGAGGGTGAGGCCACCAACCCCTTCGAGTACGAGTTCAGCTTTCACCTGGAGATCCGGGGGCCATGCCTGCTGGCAGGTAGGAACACCAGAGCCATCCTGCTGCACTGGCATGGTCTATCCCCTCCTCAAGGTTACATCCACACTCTTCCTCCTTCACTGGCCCTCAGCGTGGGATCTGTTTTGACAAGTTAGCTTGCCGAGGTGGATTTACCAGCACAGGGCTGATGCCAACATGGCTCCCTGTCCTCTGCCACCTTGTCGTCTCTTCTCCCTGGTCTTCCCAACCCTCAACCCCTAACAGCACCTTGGTTTTCCCGGGCAGGGGTTGAGAGCCCTACCCACGAGATCCGAGCAGACGCCGACCCCTCGGCTCGCTCCGCCAAGAGCATCGTGATCACCCTGGCCAACAAACACACCTTCGACAGGCCCGTGGAGATCCTGATCCATCCCAGCGGTACGTGGGCTCTGCTTCCTCTCTGCTGGTCTTGCCCCTTCCTGGGATCCCCATCTGTAGCTCTGGGCACAGCTGGATTAGCCCTGGTTTTGTGAATGTTGTCGGGGTTAGGCTTCCTTAGGAGGTAATTCTGGACTCTCTCAAGGTACTCGATGCTCTCCAAGCTCAAAGATATTGCTGTTTTCCCAGGCTGCATCTCTACCAAACCCAAAGTTTAGCCAAGGCTGTTCTTCACTCAATTCTCTGCATTTCCAGAGCCCCATATGCCTCACATCTTAATGGAAGAAGGTGACATGACACCTGCAGAGTACGAACGACACCTGAAGGGGAAGAATGATTTCATTAAAGGCACTAAGAAAGACTCCAGTGCCGAGAAAAAGGTGAGAAACGGAAGCTGCAGCTGTTAGCTGAGGCTTTCCCTGCACGGGAGCTGAGCTAGTAAATGATTCCTTGTTGTCGGCACCATGTATTACACTGTCCCTATAAGCTCTGCAAGATCCTCCTTCAGAGAGGGGCTTGTGTGGAGGAAGAGGGGAAAATTCAGCAGTGCTGCTGATAAACTGAGTGTGGAAGGAGCTCTGAGATGGTTATTGTGTGTATAATTAGTGCTAGTCTAGCATAGCATAATTAGAGAGGTGCATTGTGATAGCATTAAGGGTATTATAATTATTGCAATGACATAGAATAAAATATTCTTTTAATTGCTCAGTAAATGTTTACTGTTTCTGGATAGCTGTCAGAGAGAAAGAAGTGATTTTGCTCGGAATAATGAGCTGAGCTGAAGACAAGGTAGGAGAAACTTCTCTTTGTTCTGCTGAGCAGCAAAGAGAAAAATATCTGCGCTGGGATTTGTGCCTCGTCTTCCAGCAGTTCTGAAGGAATGAGTGACAGCCCAGAACCTCAGCGTGCCAGGGAGCAGCTCAGGGCCCTCTAAACTTCCAGGGTGGGCGTCTTCCCCTAAGGCACAGGCTGCGCTTGTGTGACCACAGCCCGGGGCTGAAGGTGTCAGCGCCTGTTTTACACACACCAGAGCTCTCTGTGCACCCAGAGATGCTCATTTCTCCCTGAACTCCTTCTCCGCGTGCCTGATCCTGGGCCCTGCCTGGCAAAAATCCTGGACCTGCTGCAGGGGTGCCTCCCTGTGCTCCTGTGACGACTTCTGCCACCAGAAACACGTCAACCTTCCTCTCCTTCCCTTTGCCCTCCACTCCCTCTCACAGGGCTGGGACTGCGTGTGCTCCTCTAATTGTGTTCGGTGTGGAACGAGATGGAACTCCCACGCTACGCCTTGGATGCTCCCTAATTATTCCTGTGTCTTTAGCACATCAAATTATCTAAGGGGGGGATCATTTCCCTGCAGAAAACCCATCTGTTCCTCAAGAGGGCTGGGAAACAACTGCAGGGAGCAGAGGAAATGCCCAAAATGTCTGGGGTAGATGATGGGCTGGAATTGCTGCTACTCAGAGCAGGACACTGGGCACCTCTCAGCTTAAATTAAATTAGCCCAGAAATTTCAGCAGTAAATGATAATTAATTTTCCTGCCTCGGTTTGTTATGCAAAAGGCTTGGATGCTGTCAGCTGCAGGGTGGTGGGGATGGGTGCACACTGGAATCAACTCTCCTCAATACGATCTGATTAGCTTACTGTAATTGGATAATGGGTGGAGGGGAGCGGAAGGGAGGTGAGGAGGAGATGTTTTCTTTCTGGCTGACCTGTAGCAGCAGCTCTGAAGCTGTTTACTGAAGGTTTGCCTGTAAAATTTCCTCCAAAGTCAGCGAGAAATCCCAAAATATGGGCTTAGCCCAACCACACAGGGATTTTATGTCTTGGATCTCCAAGAGCATCCGAGGGAGTGCTGTAGGTAGGTCAGGACCACAATTCAGTCCTTGGACAAAGGCAGGGAGAGGATCCCCCTGGTCTGAAATGTGATAAACTGGGAATGATGGCATATGGCTGGAGGAAAATGGAGATGGAAAAAGCTCTTTGGTTTCCCCATGGCTGATTAATTTATACTCCAAAGTACGAGGGGATGAGCGAGAGCTGAGGTGGTGGCGAGGTGCTTGTTCCTGTGAGTGAGACCCATCTTTTCACAAGGTCAGAGAAGCAGCACCGGGGCAGCAGAGCTGAAAGCAGAGCTCTTGCATGTGTTGATCCACAGGGACCCTTGAGTTAGTGAGTTACATAAAATAAAGGTGGGTCGTTGGGTCGTAGATCGAGGAATATGACTCATGTCCGGAGAAAACAAACCTGGTTTATCTGGGGTCTGGTTTACTGCCAGGGGAACCAATGAGAAAAGCAGCTAGAAAGAGGAGAAAACAGGCAAATAAAAGAAGCTGAGGACTGAGCTGTTGTTGTGGAGTGCGTTTCCACCCTCAGACCCGGGGATGAAAGGCCGCAGCTGGGGTGATGTGGGGCGGCAGAGCTCCCTCGAAAGCAGCTGAGGCCGTGAACCCACGACAGCTCGATACACGTGTAATAGCACATTATAAACCCTTCACAGGATATTTTCACCAGTTTAATTTTATCCCATTTGTAATGAATGCTTGAAGGAGGGAAACTGCAGAGCCATTAGAGCTGTGTGCAGCGCAGAGGCAGATCGTGCGGGTTCCATTGAACGGGGGCCACAGTGACCGGTTTGACTCTCCAAAGCCTTTCAATCCCTACAAAGAAGAGTGATAAAAGAGCTGGGCAGAAAAAGCAGCAAACCAGAGGCAGCAGGAATGAATTGAAGCAGTGAACACAGCACACCAAGGGCTGCATGTCTCGCTTCATTAATGAGTGACCATGGAGAAAACCTCCGGCGTGCCTCGGTGGGATGCAAGGCTGTACTAATGAACCAGGGTTTCGGGAAGGATCTAGTGCAATGTTTGCAGAATCAGTTTTGCAAGGTGCTTTGTAGGGCCAGGTCTTTTGATTTCTTCTCCAGGTTCTCATCCGAGCGTGCAGCTGCTCCACAGAATTCCCGAATGGTTTGGGTGGAAAGGGACCTTAAAGACAATCTCATTCCACCCCCCTGCCATGGGCAAGGAAAACTTCCACCAGACCACATTGCTCCAAGCCCCATCCAACCTGGCTTTGAACATCTCCAGGGATGGTGAATGCTTTTATACGCGCCATGGTCCTTGATTTAGGCTTTCTGCCAGCTGTTGTCCCCTGAGCGATGTGTGACTGAGGAGGCAGGAATTCCATTTACCCACGGAGCAGCTCCGCTGGAGATGTGAACAAAACACCTTCAGTGTACCCTGAGCCTTGGTGTCGTCACCTCTGAGGGCAGAACAAGCAGATTCTGGCCTGCAGAAGGCCACACACTTAAATTTTCAGGCACACAGCCCTGCTCTGATTCTTGTGCAAGTGAAACGGGGCAGAAAAATCAACCTCTTGATCTCCATTCTTCTTTCTTGCAGACAGAAATCATCAGGAAGCGGCTGAACAAGGACATCCCCCACCACCCCATCATCATGCTCAACTTCTGCCCTGACTTGAGGACTGTCCAGCCAGGCCTTCGGAAAGCCCAAGGGGAGTTTATCTTCCTCGTAGACCGGAGCAGGAGCATGAGCGGCGGGAACATCAACCGTGTCAAGGTACCCGTGGGAGGGGCAGCACCTGCATGTCAACAAAGGATGAATTTTAGAGAGCAGTGGGGGTGCTGAGTGCTGAGGAGTGCTCATTATGAGGGGATGGGGGGTAATTATATGCTGTAGCTTCAGTCATCTCAACCACGGGGCTTGTTTAGGTACCTGCAGCGAAGCTCATTCACCCCTGTTCTCTTCCTCGTCTTCCTATCAGCACATCAAATGCAAAGTTGTTTTCTTTCCCTCTCTTGCTGGCATGTTTTGTGCATCCCTTCTCCAGTTCTCCCTGTCTCCAGGAGGGCTTTGGGTGATTTCTGTCCAGGGGAGAACCCTCCAGGGAGCCCCAAGGGGAGCGACGTGCTGACCACACGTTAAGGAGACGTTTTGCTGAGGGGCACCTCTCGTGCCCACAGAAGTTGTTTGAATGTGAAACAACCCTTTTCCAAACACAAAGCAACAGCAGCAGCCTGGTGGAGGGTTATGGGAGACGTGCTGAGACCTCTGGATAAAAAAGGGCCTGGAGAAAGGCTTTGTCAAGATATTTCGTGGGTCTGAGGTTCCCCTCTCAGATGTGACTCTTTACCCAGCACCAACCCCGGTGCAGGACTGTGCACTTGGTCTGTTGAACCTCATGAGCTTCACACAAACCCACTTCGTGAGCTTGTCCATCTTTTAACACATCTCCTTTCCCATCTGTCTCCGGTTTCCATGGGAACTGCTGGAGGACAGACACCTCTGGCAACAAGCACTGGGATGCTAGGGAGCCTGAGGATGGCTGCAGCAGGTCCCCTGGGATAGGGAGGCTGTTCCCAAAGGGATCAGGATATCTCTGACTTGTACCCCCTTCCCTTAATACCTTTAAGAGCCTGGGAATCTCTGCCCCATGCCGGATTTTTGCTTTCCAGCTCGCAGCGTGGCTGGGTTAGGGCACCACAGTGTCTGCAGGCTCCGTGAAAGCTGGTTTGTCCCATGGGGATGGAGACCCTTGCAGGGACAGACCCCTTCTCTGGGAGGTCCTGGACTGGGACTCCCATTGCAGGAGGGCTGTAAAAACGGGAAAAAGGAAATATATTTTGTTGGAGATAGTGAAAATTTCAGAGGAGATGCCTCAAGGGAGAAACCCACTGTCCTTTTGAGTCCTCCCATCCTTGTTTGTCACTTGCAAACAAAAGTCCCTTACAGGAAGGACTCTTCTTAGTGGGTTTGGGTGGGTTTTGCTTGATGGAGCCTTCTGCATCATCCTTAGATGGCTGCATGAGTGAGGTGCCAGGGCTTGGAGCTGTGCAGCCACAGGGATGCACAAAGGGATGAGATGAGATGGCTCAAGTGGAGCAGGAGGGCACCTGGCCAAAGCAGCTGGGATGGAAAAGTTCAGAGGTTTAAATTCCCTGCAGCTAGTCCCTTTCCCATCCTGATGCAGCCAGGGAGAAGAGCCAGGCTGCGATGGTGCATCGAGCTCGCTTGGCAAAACTACACTAATAACTGGGAATTGACTTTTCTGGAAGCAAACATCCCTCCTTATTGAGTTGCTGTATAGATATTGAGTGCAACAGGATCAAGATCAATATTTACCATAAGAAGCAATAAATCTTCCTGCCTGCTGAAACAGCAACCAGGCATTGGTTGCCCGCTTTGGGAAGTGCTTTAACAGAAACATTTGGAAATTTGTTTTTTTTTTTTTCCCCTCGTAATTAGTTCCAAGATGGGATGTCAGCGCTGAGATCTGGAAGAGCCAGCATCCCAGGAGCCATCTGGGAGCAGCGGTATAAATATACCCTCGTAGGTTTGAGATAACAGCTTGGATTAAAGCACTCCAGAGCTCGTTAAAGGGCAGCCCTGCTCTTGTATTCCCCTGGTTTTCAGGGCTCCAGCTCTGCCGCGCCGAGTCTTGCAGGAGCTGGGAGCTGGGCTGACCTGGCACCACCTCCCTGGTGGTCCCAGGTGGGTTCTCTGCGTACCCTCTGAGGTCGCTCGGTCTGTGCCACTGTACAGGACAACACAAGGTGGCTGTTCCTGCTCATTTGACCTTGGCAGCTCCTCCTGGGACTGGCTCTAGGGTTTCTGCTGCCCTCGGCAGACTGGCAGGAGTCTGCCTTGATCAGCATTTAAAAAGAACCAAGCTGCTCTTGAACACTTTGCTTTGCATTTTGCTTTAAATAAACACTTTGCTTTAAATTGGCTTCCTCTCCTGACATGTAATTGCTCCTCCAAGCTCAAGAGCATCTTGGGCGGCTCTTGCCCAGTTGCTGCTCTCAAAAGCTCTGTCCTGGAGTTGTCCACGACCATCACAAATGTCTGTGACAATTCAATTTGCTCTTCCCTTACGTAAAGCCCAGGAATAGGCACTGTTAGATAACCACCTCTGGTAAAGAAAATAGCTTAAAACTGTTGTCTCCCAGCTATTTTAATTGAAGCCAGCTATGAATACAAGGGAATTGGGGATGGGGGAGGCCTTTCCTTTTGTGTAACTTTGAGCTGTTTGTTTATTTTCTGCAAGTTTAGGCATTGAGATGCGTTGCGTGTCGCACTTCTCAATTTCACACTCTGCTTCTCACCCACCAGCTCGGTGCTGCAGCACCGTGCTGCCAGCACAAATTGAATCCCTTTAAAACAAACACAAAAATTTGTTCAGCTCTTTGTTGGTCTTTTTTTTTTCTTTTTCCCCCTCCCCAAAGACTCCCCGTTTTCCTCACTGCTTTGGGTCCCAAATACCGTTCAGGGCCTTTGGAAAGAGCAGCGACCCTGTTGCAGTGCACGGGAAAGAAGTGGTTTGGTTTACTGGCAAATGCAGGTGGGAATAAGGTGGGATGGCTCCAGGCAGAGCTTCTACTGGGGAAGCTGTGGCGGCCAGGGAGAGTCCTGGTGTGATGATGTCTGTTTGTTTTCCACCCCCAGGATGCCCTGTTGGTCATTCTCAAGAGCCTGATGCCAACGTGTCTCTTCAACATCATCGGGTTTGGATCCACCTTTAAGACCCTCTTTCCTGCCAGTCAGGCCTATTGTGAGGTGGGTGAACCCACATTTCACAGGATCACAGGCTGGTATAGGTTGGAGGGGACCTTAGTTCATCTCATTCCACCCCCTTCCGTGGGCAGGGACACCTTCCACTAGCCCAGGTTGCTCCAAGCCCCGTCCAACCTGGCCTTGGACACTTCCAGGGGTGGGGCAGCCACAGCTTCTCTGGGCAGCCTGTGCCAGGGCCTCCCCACCCTCACAGGGAAGAATTTGTTCCTAATATCTAATCCAAACCTGCCCTTCTTCAGCTCAAGGCCATTCCCCCTTGTTCTGTCACTACACGCCCTTGTAAAAGAGAGCCTCTTTTGGCTCTCTTGGAGCCCCTTTAGGTACTGGAAGGGGGTCTGAGGTCTCCCCAGAGCCTTGTCTTCCCCAGTCCAACTCCCTCAGCCTGTCTCCCTAGCAGAGGTGCTCCTTGGTGCTCGGAGGGAGCTGGTGCTGACAACTCCACTGCTGCTTTGGGCAGGAGAGCCTGGCCTTGGCCTGCGAGAGCATCAGGAGAATCCGGGCCGATATGGGCAGCACCAACATCTTGTCCCCTCTGAAGTGGGTCATCCGTCAGCCCATCCACAGGGGCCACCCCCGGCTGCTCTTCCTGCTGACGGACGGGGCCATCAGCAACACGGGGAAGGTTCTGGAGCTGCTGAGGAACCACTCCTGCTCCACCAGGTACAGAGGGATCACCCCTGCGGGGCCAAAATCCCGGCACAGGGAGCGATGTGCCTCTCCTTGGACACAGCCCCATCTCACACGCGTCCCCGCTTCAGAGGCACAGGCAGGAGAGATTGCTGCTGTGAGCCATGGGAGAACCTCAAAGGGTTTGGAACAGATCCCAGAAGTTCAGATGCTTTTTAAACAATCAAAAGCAGGATAATTGAGCTGACAACTTCACAGCTCTTGTCTGATGCTTCCTGCTAGGAGAGATTGACACGCCAACAATCTTCCTTGCCGTTTTTTGTTTTCAATTTTTTTTTTTTTTTAAAGAACATCTGGGGCTGGCCCCAGCTGCTTCCAGGATGGGGCTGTGCAGAACTGAATATGCTGAAAGGGAGCAATGTAAAAAGCAGCTAATTTGTGCCTCGAGCTCCCAGCCTGGCTTCCCAGCCCTGATCACAGGCTGTTCTGGTTTCTCCTCTGCTTCTTTAAGGGGCACAAAACGTAAGAAAAATGTAAGAAATCCTGATTCCTCTTCCATCCCTCAGACTTCACGGCCTAGCAGGGAATCTGCTCTGTGGGTTTTTAGCTATATGGAGGTCTAATTGCTTCCCAGCTGTACAGGGCATCCCGCTCCTCACTCTTACAGGGGCATGGGATAAATGTGATCAGTGTTAGAGCGTGGTCTCAGGTGACCCTGGGCAGCAGAATTGTGTGCATGGCCCATCTCAAAAGAAGATCAGAGCCTTATTTAAGAGGGGTGTGAGGCTGGCCTAGGATTTGCAGCCAGCTGAGGATTAAAAACCCCTAAGAGAAAAGCCCCTCGCCTGGATGCAATTTGCTGCTGAAGGTGGTTTCTCTCTCAGTGATCCACTGCCCTGGCCAAATGCCATATCCCACCCATCCCCATCCTTCTGGCTTCCTGCCACAACCATCCCCACTGGGCACTGCCATTCCGGCTTGGACTCCAGCTCAACTTCCAGCCTTCAGCCCAAACCGAACCCTGATTCACAGAGCTGGGAGTCAGGGGAGCAGCTCCTCCTTCCTTGAGAAAATGTTTATTGTAATTGTGAGCAGAGATAATCACTGGATCTTTAGTGCTATCGACCACAGGCAGCAGGGAAAAGAGGTGAACTAGCAGCAAAGCAGCTTGTTTGTGTTTGCAGAGGAGGGCAGGGCTCAGGGTCCTGCTGGGAAGCCCCTGAGTGTCACTGCTGAAGGCTGGTCTTTGGGAAAGGGGTTTGAGGTCTGCTGAGAGGAGGGGGCTGCTGGTTCATAGAATCTCAGACTGGTTTGGGTGGGAAAGGACCTTAAACCTCATCTCCTTCCACCCCCTGCCATGGGCAGGGACACCTTCCACCAGACCAGGTTGCTCTAAGCCCTGTCCAACCTGGCCTTGGACACTTCCACGGGTGGGGCAGTCACAGATTCACCACCCTCACAGGGAAGAATTCCTTCCCAATATCCCACCTAACCCTGCCCTGTCAGTTTGAAGCCATTCCCCCTTTTCTGGTCACTCCAGGCCCTCATCCAAAGTCCCTCTGCAGCTCTCTTGGAGTCTCTTTAAGCACTGGAAGGTTTCTCACCCTCCTGCCAGCCACCTATAAGAGAAGCTGGTTTAATTTCCTGTGGCCATAGCAGTGGGATAAAGCCAGGGGGATCTTCTGCCTGCAGGGAGTGGATGAGCTGCATGGGGCTGGGAGAAATGACTTGTCCCCTGGATTTTGATTCCCCCTTTGCAGGTGCTACAGCTTCGGCATCGGGCCAAACGCCTGCAGGAGGCTGGTCCGGGGTCTGGCTGCCGTGTCCAGGGGCACTGCCGAGTTCCTGGCGGAGGGGGAGAGGCTGCAGCCCAAGGTACAGCCCCGGGAGGCTCTAAGGATGCTCCGGCTCAGCGGGGCGGGAGGCCACGGCTCACAGCGGGTTTATTCCCCATCCCTGGTGCTGCCTTCCCACCTCTCCCCTCCCCCCGGCAGCAGGTGGGCGAGGCGGGAGGGGATGAAGGAGCATCTCCGGCTGTCGGAGGGAGTGGGAGGGTGTGTTTACCCTCCGCGTGGGGCTGGGGAGACGCGATAGCCGCGATACAGCAGCTCCGGCTTGAAAGGCAGGCGCTGCCTCAGACACCGGCGAGGGCAGAGGGACCGGCATCAAAGCAGCCAATTAGTTTTGAAGTCGGGCTCAGCCCTGGCTTTGCTCAGGCGAGAAGGACGCGGCGTTTGAGGGAGAGGAATGCGCTGCGATAGCTTTGCCCATTAAGCCGGCTTTAAAGCCTGCTCGTTTCCACTCTCCCCATGAAGAGTAAACCCGTGTGCCTCAAATTCGGCTCTGTGCCCTGGTGAAAGCACAGTGCACAGCTTGTCACCCACTGCATGACTAGACCCGGAGGGAATTGGGTCTTTAGCTCCCGAATATCTCTAAAAATCCAGCTCCTGCCTTCTTGATTTGAAAATGAGGAGTTCAGCAACCCCCACGTCTGCAGGAACCTGGAGCACACAAAAAGCTCTCTAAGACAGAACGGCGTCAACATTTCTGATGTAAATTAAAAGCAAAGACAGTGAAGAAGAAAGGGTTTTTATCGAGCTATTAATAAGAGCTTTGCAGGCTGTGCAGCTCCGTGCCTTCAGCAGTCTGAGGCATCAATTAATGGCCTTACAAAGCACAGCCTGGTGTGTCTTCCCAAGCCTGTGAAGAAAACAAGGAACAATAGGGAATATTCAAGCTGTTCTGCCTCAAAATCCGGTGTTCATTTCCCCTGATGTGCAGAGAAGCTCATGTGGATGGCTCCTTGGTAGGTTTGTCCATGAGCTGTTCGTGGATATTGGTCCTCTGCACATGTATGATTGGCAGAGCACTGCTAATCTCTGGCAGTGGCTTGTGCCAGCAAGGAGCTGTTCCAAAAATACTGGTGCTGTCGCTCCGTGTGAGTGTCATGGCTTGGGACAGGGATGGGGGCTTGGACAAGTGAAGGTCAACAGCTTTTCCTGGGTGCTGGGTGGAAGCAGGGGATGCTGCAAGATACCTCTGGCCACAAGCTCCCGCCTTGCTCTGAGATGGCAGCATGAGCAAGATCAGCCCTGTGTTCCATCAGTATCCACCCTCGGTAAAGAATCATGGAATCACACAGTCATTTTGGTAGGAAAGGCCTGTAAGATCCCCAGTCCAACCATTAACCCAGCACTGCCAAGTGTAACCATGGCAAGGGGCTGGGGGTGCTGGGAAGGGTACTGGAGTAGAGAGGATAGGAACCAGCTGCTGGATTTGTTTGAAGTTTTCCCCTTCCCTGCAGCACACAGCACGTCCACCATGGCACACGCAGCATCCAGCTGCTTGTTTCCCCTCTCCCCTCTGCTCCCTGCCTCAGATGATCAGGTCTCTGAAGAAGGCGATGGCCCCGGTCCTGAGCGACGTGTCCGTGGAGTGGGTCTTCCCCGAGAGCACCGAGGTCTTGGTTTCCCCTGCCAGCACCAGTTGCCTCTTCCCTGGTGACCACTTGGTCGGCTATGGCGTCATCTGTGACACCTCCCTGTACCTGTCCAACCCCAGATCCGTGAGTCTGTGGGGCTGTCCCGGGAGTGTGGGGCTGCCCTGGAGGTGAGGGGTGTTGGGGTCTGTGTACACGAGTGTCTCAGCTCTGTGCATGGCCAGGAGGCGTTTCCTTCTTCCTGGCTCTGTCCTTAAGGGAAGTGGTGGGTGAGACTTTGGGGAGAAGTAGTGGATAAGGGTGCTGGTGCCCAGGGGCTGGGATCTGGCCGATGGATGCGGTGGTGGGACCTGTTCCCTGTCTCCGTTTTCCTGCAGGACAAGCGGCGGCGTTACAGCATGATGCGTTCCCAGGAGTCGGGCAGCTCTGTCTTCTTTCACTCCCAGGAGGAGGGAGCAGGGGTGGAGAGCTGGAATCACTCCAGAGACTCGGAGGGCTCCTGCCCCACCGAGCGCTCCCCCGACCACCTGGGGGTGGGCAGAGATCCCGGGGGAGAGTCGGACACGGACACGGGTCAGAGTTCCCTCTGTACAAGCGTGGGTGTGATGCCCCTGTCTCCCTAATCAAGCTCCTGTCACTGCTCCCCCGATTTGCTTCTCTGATAAATAAGTGTCTTCAGCTACAAAGAGCCAGAGGAGTTTGCAGGAGGGATGAGGGATCTCCTGGGGCTTCAGCGAGTCTGTTTGGTTTGGATGCTTTATCCAAACCTGTCAGGAAATCAAGGGAAGCCCTGGAGAGCTGGATACCCTGGAGATTTTCAAAGCATTGGCTTTGACCACATAATTATTTACAAGCTTCCCAAGCAGCGTGTGAAGGAATGCAGTGACCAAATGGGTAGCTCTTTTAGAATATCCCTGCACCTGCAAAGCAGCTTCCCAGTCAGGAGAGGGGGGGAATGGATCCCAAACCCAGTCCCCAGGGTCTCACCCCTCCCCACCATGCTTTGGGTAGGTGTTTGTGTCACCAGCATGTGGCATAAAGCAGATGAGGAAACCTTTGTTACTCACGGGATGTTATTCCCTTATATTCTGAGAGGGGATGTGCTGTGCATCCCCTCAAACTTGTCAAAAGCAATGAGAAATCATGTCTTTCCAAGGCAAATTTTACTCTTGCTCTGACAGGAGAGTGTCTGCACTAATTAAATTTCATTAGTAAACCCTTTGTCTTCTCCAGGGAGGCTTGGGGAAATGCAGTCAGGCTTTTTCTGTCTGAAAACTGCTCAGACAAAACCTCCCCAACCTGCTCTCTCTCGACATCCGCAGGAATTTTGAGTGTTCCCATTTCCTTTTGTGGTTTCATTAAAACTTCGCAGGGCTGAGTGTGGCCCCCTCAGCCCCGGGAGGACCCTGGGGTGGGCCCCCTGCCTCCCACCATGAGCCAAGGGGGGATGGCACTGGCTGATCCCGCTCTGGAGCGGAGCTGATCCTCTCTCCCACATTCAGGAATGGATGTGAAGGGTTCCTCCAGGAGACGAGCGTACAGCACCACCCAAATCGCTGACCACAAGCCTGGCAGGAAGGTGCCCACGGCCAGTGATCCCAGCACAGCCCTGGTGAAAAACCCCCTTCGGAAAACCCAGCTGCAGGACCTGCAGCAGGTCAGCCCCGAGCCCTGGCAGGTGGATTTCCAGGTAGGTGATCCCTGGAGAGAGTTTGCCTGCGGGTGGAAGCCAGCAAGGAGCAGCAGGAAAATATCAGAGCCGGGGAAAGGGCCTGGTTCACACTAGTCCTAAGATAGAGACATTTAGATATAGATAACAGATATAGTTCTGCAGCATATCACAAACATGTGGGAAACGAGCCAAGCAGAGAGCAGGGTGCCATCCTGATATCCCACAGCAGTCCCTCCCCATGGGAGCCCAGCTTTGCCCTGCTAAATTCCTCTCCCCTCACCCTGAGTGGCCTGTGCTTCACCTTGCTGCTCCTCTACTCCTTCTTACCTCCCTACAATTTGGGATTCAAACTCTCTGCAGGGCTGTGGCACTTCTGTGCCTTGCAGGGAAAAGGAACTCAGTGCCAAAACAGATTCCCAGCTGGATCCACAGCCTTATGCAGCATTGGGGTGAGATGTGTGATGATACATCTGCTGAACAGGGTTATGCTCCCTGCCCACAGCAGGTGGAATTTGGGAAGATTTTACAACAGGTCTATGGGAAGGGTGGGGATGGTTTTCTCCCATCCTTGGCATCACTGGGATGCTCTGCTCTGCAATCAGCATCTGCAGGGCTGGGAGGACCAGCAGCACTTTAGTTCCCATGGAAACTCAGAGTGAGGGATGTTTAGGGCTTTCTTTTCCCTTACGCTGCGGGTTAGAGATCTCTGGGAGAGGGGTGGGAGGTGAGATCAGGGGGTGAAGGGGAAGCAGGGCCAGTGGTCCATAGGGAGGGATGAGGCCTCTGCCCTCCAGCTGCAGCAGGGAGGGTGGTGAACATGAGCAGTCGTAGGTTTTAGGGGTACCAGTAACCTTCCCTGCACTGGGAAGGTCCAGAGAGCATCCTCCAGCTCGTGGGATGCTCGGTGTGAGGGCAGGGATGGAAACGACTCCATTCTGGAGGGCAGTAAATGGTTAACAGCATCCGTCCTGCTCTTCATTAAATGCAGCCTGCTTTTGCTCTCCCTCCTGCTGCCAGGGCTCCCAGCAGCTCTCCCAGCTCCCGGTCCTGCTGCCAGGGCTTGACATTTTCGGGGGTGTGAAGGCGAGCCCTCAGCCCGTCTCCACACGCGCCGTGCTGGGAAGGAAAGGTCAGCGCCAGCAATGGGTAGCTTAAACCCTCAGCTCTATTCCCAGCTGGCTTCCTCTGGCTGGGAGGAGAGCTCAGGCAGGAGAAGGAGCAGGTTTTGAATGGAAAGGGTCTGGCAGAGGCTCCTTTGAGCAGTTTGCTTTTAAGTATCTCAGTATTAGCTTGGTAAGTAGCTCCTGGAGCTGTCAGCCTCCCAGTTTTGCTGGTGGGCTCATAGAGCACCAAAAATTATGTGGTGATGGAGGTCATGTATCACCCAGAGAAAATATCCTTTCATCCAGCATGGAGGTCCACCACTTTCTACCGTCTCTGTCCCTCACTGGTGTTGTGTTAGAAAAATAGAGAGTCTGTCAGTTTTAGGGGACCTTCCCACAGCCCTGTGGACAAGGATAAAACCCAGAGCTTACAGAGGAGAACATCTGTGTGGGATGTGACACCAGAGGTGCTGGAGTGGGGGGTTCATGTCTCCTGAAACTGGAGAAATAGACTCACCAAAAAAAAAAAAAAAGATAAAAATTCCCTTCTCCCATCCCCTGCTCCTCTCTCCTTTCGTTACTAAGCAACTGGTCCTTGATCTTTCTGTCTCTCTTCTTTCCTTTGGTTCCCAAGTGAAGTCATTAAAATGTCTGGAGGGATGAAAACCATATTTCACCTCCTGCATGTCTGGGGAAGGAGCCCCTGGGGCCAGGGTCCCTTGGAGACGGACACGCTGCAGGTCTGATGGAGGGCCCTGGGCATGGATCCCAGCTGGGGATGGGCAGAGAGGGAAGGACTTGTGCGTGTGCAGGATTGCATCCCGTGCTGGGGTCGGGCAGGGAGCAGGTGAGGTCAGAAGGGACAGAGCAGGTCCATGCAGGGATCAGACAGAATGGAGCAGGTCCTTCCATCGGCTGCAGCTGATCCAGCCCTAACATCTGCTCTGCTCTCAGCCCTTCCCTGCCAGCCCTCATGGCTCTGCCACCAGGATCCGTGGCACAGGTGCCAGGCGCCCATCTCTGCTCCACCACGGCTGTGCGTCCTTCTGCCACGACACCAACTCCCCGCCCGTGCTGGATGGGCTGCAGCAGACTCCGGGAAGGGGCTTGGAAGCGCTTGATGCCAGCGTGAGCCTGCGGTCCTCGTCGGACAGCCGGAGCCCTGGGGACCCGGGTAACTGGCGGAGGAGAAGGACTGGCGACGCGCTCCGTGCCACCGTGTGAAAATTAGGGAGGATTAATTATGGCTTCCTGGTGGCGGTGGGGAGTTCAGCTCCCAGGGATGTGATTAATGATCCGCCTCTCCCCTCTCCGCAGAGTCTGCCCAGCATCCATCCCTCACGTTCGAGACGGAGACCTCCTCCGACTGGGAGCCGCAGGACCTGGATATCGGCACTGCCTGCGGCTCCGCGCGCTCCCCCAGGACCCTCTGCAAGGCGGTGGTGAAGGGGCTGAGGAACAACGAGCCCGTGCAGTGGGAAGTCCCCTTTGATATCCGCCCTCTCTTCCGGGAGCGGGAGAGCCAGGGGGATGGGGACACAGACCTGTGGAGTGAGACCTTCCACCACCTGGCAGCCAAGTCGGTCATCCGGGACTTCGAGCAGCTCGCCGAGAAGGAGTGTGAAATCGAGCACGGTAACACACTGCTGGCTGCAGGCAGACCCTGCCCGGCCGGGGGGGGGGGGCTTTCCAGCAGCCACAGCAGCCTCTGGAATTAAAGCAAGAGCTAGAAGTGGTGAAATATTAGGGAATGTCTCACACAGTTCCCAAATGACAGCTCCCTCCAGCTGCCTTGTGCTCTTCTCCTGCTTCTGCGCATCAACATGCCTGAGCTTGTGCTCCTTCACGCTCCTCAGGAGCAGGAGCTGGGCTCAATTATCCGTATGGATCCCTTCCAACTCAGTATATTCCATGATTCTATGATTCCTCTGCTTCATGCATCGGGTAGCATGGATATTTTTAAGGAGTTTGTCACCTGAAGCAGGGAGGAGGCATCAAACTCTGAGGGTCCAGCAGCAGTCACACATCGCTGCTCTGGGCTGCAGGTCCCTTGGTCTTGTCAAACTTCTCCTCCAGTGAAGTGCATCTGGGCATGTAAAATAAGAGCAGAAAAAGCATTTTAGGCAGAGTTTAAAGCAATACAGGGATACAGTCCCTGCTGGGTCTGGGAGCTGGATCCAAGGTGTGGCCTGGACTCTGAGCCTGGTGTCCCTCCCTGGCAGGGTCGGGGCGGCGGTACCAGCTCAACGCTGTCCACACCAGCAAGGCCTGTAATGTCATCAGCAAGTACACGGTGTTCGTGCCAGTGGACCTGAGCACCAGCTCCTACCTGCCCACCCTGGTCCAGTACACCCACACAGGTAACGTGGTGTGAAACGTCCTGGGAGGGAGGGTGTCACTGGGAAACCTTGCTCAGGGCAAACCCTGTGAAGCCACAGCTCGGTTCAGCACCAGACTGAATACCCAAGGCCATGGCTGAGCTCTTGGTGGTAAGAACCTCTTCCCATGGCCAGGGAAAAGGTCCACTCTTAGGTCTGGCTGCCCAAAGATGCCCAGAGAATCACAGAATGGTTTGGTTGGAAAGGACCTTGAATATCATCCAGTTCCACCCCCTGCCATGAGCAGGGACACCTTCCACTAGCCCAGGTTGCTCCAAGCCCCATCCAACCTGGCCTTGGACACTTCCAGGGATGGGGCAGCCACAGCTTCTCTGGGCAACCTGTGCCAGGGCCTCCCCACCCTCACAGGGAGGAATTCCTTCCTAATACCTAATCTAAACCTGCCCTCTGGCAGTTTGAAGCCATTCCCCACCATTCTGTCACTACAGTTCCTGACCAAACTCATCATTCTGCGGGTTTTGTTGCCATCATGAGTGTGCCAGTCCCTCTCTTACCCTGGCCATTCCCTTCTCTTGTGCCAAGGGGGAGCATCCAAGCGAGGCAACCAGAGGAGCCTGAGCTCAGGAACCAGAAGGCATCGTGGCCTTTCCCCTGGACGTCCCCAGTCAGCTTGTGGCCAGAATGGAGACGATGGATTTTACTGCACGAGTAAGATTCCCTGGGGTTTTGTCTCCTTCCTGGTGTTACAGATCTCAGTGGTTTGGGACATCTCTGGTCTTTTTTAATTCTGCCTTCTTCTTTGGATGCACTGCTCACCAGACACGTGTCTGGCTAGAGCTCATCTCCTTAAATGGGGAAGAAGCTTTAATTTACCCTGAAACCCCGAAATCGCAGGTCGTGCTGCTGACAATCCTTGGAAGTTAATTGGCAGCCGTAACAGGGATAACACGGGGGATGAAACGGGAGTAATTAGAGGCAAGGGGATGTGAGACACTTGCCTGTCACCAAATCCTCCACTAATGAAGACGAGTTGGATTGGACCTTGTCTGGCACTGTCAGAGCTGCAGCTGAATTAACGTGGCCCTGATGAGGCTCGTTCCCCCGATGGTGCCGCGGGGAGGGGGAGCGGCGGTGCCGCGGCCACCACAGCGGGGGCACGGCAGGGGTTTCGGCTGGGTGGTGTTCCTGATGTGGTTCCTCCATTCCAGATGCCGAGGAGAGCAGCCTGTCCCCCTCCAGCACCCCTCCCTCCTCTGCCTGGGAGCGCTGCCGTCTCCCCGAAGGTAGGGAAAGAGCTGGTGGCACTTGCCAGGGTGCAGCTGCATCAAGTCTGTGGTTTGGGCTCTTCACCAATATTTTGCAGAGTTTTGGGGGGTTTTCTAAAACTTTATGACCTATTTAGGCTTGTGAACACAAGACCTGACTCTTTTTGGGTTACAAAGGATGGATCCTGATGTGACTGCTGATATAAATCTCTCCCAGGCTCGTTTTTAAGAGGTGTGGGAGTTTTGTTATCCAGATAGGAAAAATGAGGCGAGGGGAGAAGAAGGATTTTGCCAAAGACTCAGCAGATGGACAAGCCTGCCCATGTCCCAGCACACTGACTGTGCTTCCTTTCTCCCTCCTGTAGCATATAATTTACCCCCAGCTCTGTTTCTTCCCAGGGCCACTCCAGAGCATGTCTGCTTCCTCTGCACAAGCCCAAAAATCCATCGAGAGGCTCTTCGCTGCCAGGTATGGGCCAGCTGAACGTCAGCAGGTGCCTTTTACCTCCGTGGGTCTGAAGTGAACACAAGTGAGGGGGAGAGAGAAGGGACGTCCAGGGCCAGCAGCCAGAGCTGGGACCCAGCGTGAAGCCAGTGTCTGGGGACCAGGGAGGGCTTTTGGAGGAGAGGGTGGGAACCAGGAGGAACATGGAGGTTACAGCCACCTTTTCATCCTCTTCAGGCTGACCCTCAATAAAACCAGGCTGCTGGTTCGAGCTGCCAAAGGGTTCATGGGTAAATCTCCAAGCAGAGGGAGCGAAGCCAGCTCTGAGGGTGACAATGAGAGCATGAACTACCTTCCCCTGGTGAGCAGCTCCTTCCTGGGTCGTGTTGGGGTTGCGTGGTCACTGCAGGGGAGCAGAGGGAGGATGCCCCTGGGATCTTTCCTCTTGCTGTCTCTGACAACCATGTCCAGTGGTCTGCTCAAAGACAGAGAGCTGCTCCACCCATCCACGCCTTTTCCCTGAACTTCCCCCAAGCGATTGGTACCTCAGAGCTTCCCTGTGTGCCCACCATCCCTTGCAGGTGTCCCTGCAGCTGGCCTGTGGTGCCTTTCTCCTGAACTCGGCCTTCTGCGACGCCGTCAACATCCCCATGGAGAAGCTGAAGTGGACGTCGCCCTTCGCCTGTCACCGCCTGTCCCTCAGCCCCTCCAGCTCCTACAGCACCAAGAAGACCAGTCCCTCCGTGGAGCACAAAACCCTCGGCTCCAACCAGCAGCTCCTGGTCCCCAAAGGGCACGGGAAGAGTCCCACCAGCAGAGACACCGCTCGGGATGTGGCGCTGGAAGGCCCCGGCAGCCACACGGAGGACACCGGGCGCCTCCGGCACTTCTCGGGCAGCGCGGTGGAGAGCATCTCCAGAGCCCTGAAAGCCGAGAAGGAACTGTCCCCCCCGGCCATCACCATCCGCCGCTTCTCCTCCCCGGAGAGCACGCTGGGCTCGGCCGAGTGGGAAGCCGACAGCGGCCGGGGCTCGGAGACAGACGGCTCCGAGGTGCAGGCGCTGCTCCTCGACGTGGAGCTGCAGCAGCAGACGGAGCCCGAGGGGATGCTCTGGGCCACGGCGGTGGCCCTGGCCTGGCTGGAGCACAGCTCAGCTTCCTACTTCATCGAGTGGGAGCTGGTGGCTGCCAAAGCCAGCCTGTGGCTGAGCGGGCAGGACTTCCCGGAGGGATCCAGCCTGGCCACAGTGAAAGCCGCAGCCCAGCAGCTCTTTGTGCTCCTCCGGCACTGGGATGAAAACCTGGAGTTCAACCTGCTGTGCTACAACCCAGGCAGTGTGTAGAGAGGGTGAGGAGGATTACTGAGGGCACAGGAGCAGGGATCAATCCCTAAGGAAACCCCTCCAAGGAGCTCCTCTGCTGCAGGGATGTGTTGTGTTTATTAGAGCAAACCCTGTGAACGGAGCAGTCCAGGCAAAATCCTGCACTTGGCAGTCGGAGTTTTGCCCTGGGAGGGAACCTTCAGCTGCTCCTGCTCTTTATTTTCAGCTAGAGGAGCACTTCCAGCTACAGAAGTTCCCTCTGATCCTGGTTCCTTCTGGTTCCCAGAGAAGATCTTGCTGCCTACTCCACTTGCCCTGTCCTTGCTTGGCTGCCTCTTCCCACTCCCATATTGCTGCCAAGCCCCTGCTGCAGCCCCCCAGCCCTGAGTCCCTGCTCTCCTGAGGCTCCTGCCTGGCTCCTGCCATTGCAGATGGCTTCCAGAGAAGATTAACATCTGGGAATGACCATCTGAATAGCAGCCCTGCTGTCACAGCCAGGAGGATGAAGCCCAGCCACACACCAACAAGCTGGGCCAGTCAAAGACTGGGACCAAACCCCGTCCCATCCACACGGTGCTGGGCTCCCTCAGCCCCTCTGCAATCCGAGAGGGAGTTTGTGAGACCCCTTGCAGCCAATGTGTGCCTTCAAAGCTTCACAGGCAGAGCAGGGGCACCCGGGATTGAAGGATCAAGTGCCTATGGAGGGAATCACACGTCGCTGTCTCTGGCATGGCTGTGATGCCAGTGGAGCCCATCCGAAACCTGCTGCCTTTTGCTCCCTCCCTTGGCAAGGAGCAGCCTTGCCACGTCCCACCAGGCTTCTGTCTTGTGTCTGCATGTCTGGGGCACAGATGGGAGGGACACTGGGGACCCTGAGCACCCCTCCAGTCTCTGCACTTGGTGTCACCTCTCTGGGGTCCCCAGGAGCTTCCCTCTGGTCTCTGCTCTCAGTGTCAGCTCTCCAGGCTCCCCAGAACCACAAGCACCCTTCCAGTCTCTGATCTAGTGTTGCCCCTCCAGGGTCCCTGGGACTGTGAACACCCCTCAGGTCTCTGCTCTGGTGTTCACCTCTCCAGGGTCCCCAGGACCATGAGCATCCCTCTGGTCTCTGCTCTCAATGTCAGCTCTCCAGGGTCTCCAGGAAGATCCCTCCAGTCTCTGCTCCGGTGTCACCTCTCCTGGGTTCCCAGGACCGTGAACAAACTCCCTGGTCTCTGCTGTGGTGTCACCTCTCCGGGGTCCCAAGGAGGATCCCTCTGGTCTCTGTTCTCAGTGTCAGCTCTTCAGGATCCCCAGGAGGGTCCCTCCAGTGTCTGCTCTGGTGTCACCTCTCCAGGTCCCCAGCTGGTGATGCTCAGTGGTGCTGCAGGTTTGCTGGCCGGGTGCCTCAGTGCAGTCGTGTTCTCTGTTGCAGAAGTGTTGTTGTCCCAGTAAATCACAGCCTGCTTGACTTCCCAGTGTGAGTCCTTTCTTTTGGGGTGGGTTCTCTGTGGGTTTCCCCGGGGACAACCCAGCTGGCTGGATCACTGTGTGGCTGTGCAGTAAAATACCCCCCAAAAAAACCCATCTTATTTTAGATTTTAGTGCTTGAGTTTAGATTTGGATTTCAGAGGAGAAGGAGCTTCCTTTGGGTTTTGGGGAGCTGGGTTTTGCAAACCCCAAATTGCAGAGCACTCTGTAAGCCAATGGATCCAGGGTTTTAAAAACCAGGTGAAGTTTGGTTTAATTCTTCTATGAGGCAGAGGTGGAGCAGAGAATTCCTGCTGCTCTCTCTTCCTGTATCTCTCTCTTATCGGGTCTTTCAGCAATTTACCCGGTCACCTGGATCATTGTGAGGATGCCAAAATCCCACACCTTCCTTAATTAGCATTGTAATTACAGGTATTAATAAAGCAGCCATCACGTTTTCCAGCCCAAAGCGGGATGTAGGGGCTAAGTCACCCCTTATTTTCCTCTCGGCAAGCAAGGACCTGCTTCAATGCCCTCCTACTTTTGGTGACCTCTGTTTATCACAAAAAATAGATAATTCTGGCCCAGTTTTCCCCCTCTGGACTCCATCTCCGGCGAGGGAGTGGGTCTTCCAAGGAGGAGAGATGGATGTCTCCATCCACAGCATGTCCAGAAGATCCCCCTCAGCATTCCTTTTACATCCAAGGGACTTTTCACCCCATTAAGTCATCGCCTTAAGGAAGGGTGCTCTGGTGCTGTTGCCAGGGTGACCGCGAGTGCCTTATTAAGAGAAATTAGTTTGGATACAGTTGTCAGCTGTAGTTTAACAAATAAACCCCTTTACGATGTGTAAACAAATATTTGCATGCAGCGTCTGCACCGGGACGAGAGACTTCCAAGCCCTGGGCAGCATCGTGCCGAGGGGCGTTTTGGGGAGAGAACCGGCCGAAATGGGGCAGCGCTGGTGCAAACCTGCAACCCTGGGGTTGTGGTGGGTGGTGGGACCCCACAGAGACCCCTCCGTGTCCCCACGCCGCTGTGGGGTGATTTTCCTGCCAAACATCCCTCCTGCCACGGCCACGGCTCCTCCTCCGCAGGGGCTCATTAGCCGGGAACCGGAGGAGCATTTTCGTGTTTTGAAGGGTTATGAAACCTGCGGGAGAGGGGGAGGACGGGAGAGCTTAAAAAAGAGCCGTCGTGTGTGTCCCCCCCCCGCCCCACAACCCAACCATCGCCTGCCGAAAAGGGCTGGCAGCCGTTCCTGCACAGATTGTGCCTCTGCCCCCGTCCCCCGCCAACCCACCGCCGACGGGCGATGCCTCGGGCTGGAGAACTTTGCTGGGAAACGAGGTTTTTAACAGCATTTGCCATGTTTTTGTGTGTGCGTGCGTCCCATTGCTGCTGAGGAGAGTGGAGGGGGGCAGAGGCCACGCTGCAGCCACAGACCCACCAGAGCATCCGCAGCGATCCAGGGGCTGCTCCAGGTGCTTTTAGCTCCTGATCTCTCCAAAAAGGTGCAACGGAACAACGCCCACTGCGATGATGGCTGCGGGGGGGTGGTGAGGTGGTCCGAGCCCACCAAACCAACCCTCGCCCTCAAAACCTGAGCCGCGGAGCAGCGTGGCGTTGTCCTGTATAAACTACAAAATAGTTTTGCTCCGGGGATGCGTTTTCTCCCTTCGATTTTCCCCATCCCAGGACCGGGGCATGCCGGCGGGGGATGCAGCCGGTTGGTGCCGTGGGCTCCTTCGCGCCTGAAATAGAGCTCAGGGGCAGCTTTCGGGTGTCGGAGGCATCTGAGCGAAGTCATGTGGATGTTATGCAAGACTTGATGATAGGTTGTAAACAGCTATTAAAGTGATTGGCAG
>VZRE01003887.1:9995-35296 GCA_013396775.1 Cephalopterus ornatus | reverse complement strand
TGGCGGCCGTGGCGCGGCGGGGGCCCGGCGGGGCCTGCCTGGCGCTGGCCATGGCGCTGGGGCTGGTGGAGCCGCGCCTGGAGGAGCAGCGACGGGCCGAGGCGGCGTGCCGGCATATCCAGGTGGGGAGGGGGCGGCGGCCCGGGGATCCCGCTGGGGAGCGCCTGGGGCGCCCTCCGTGAAGGGGATGGGGGGGCCTTGGTTTAGGGAGACCCTCAGGAACACCTCGTGAAGGGCACAGGGGGTTCCTACTTTGAGGAGTCCCCCCAGGCACCCCGCCTGATAGGGATGGGGGTCCTTGCTTTGGGGAGCACCTCAGGCACCCCCCAAAAAGGGGTGGGGAGGGTCCCGCTTTGGGGAGCCCCGCAAACACCCCCCATAAAGGCGGGGGGTGGGGGATCACTGCAGTGGGGAGGTCCCCGTCTTCCCCCAAGGAGGTTGGAGGGTACTGCTGTGAGCAGCCCTCAGGCACATCCCCAAAGGTGGGAACTGCTGGGAGCAGCCCCACAGGCACCTCTTTCTTCCCTGCAATAGGGTCCTGGAGAAGCCCCTTTCTCAGCAGCCCCTCAACACCCTAAAGCAGGTACTGGTGGGGTCGTCGCTGTGGGGAGCCCCTCACTCCCTGTGCCCCCACAAAGGGAGTGGGTCAGGGCCCTGCTGGTGGGGGTCCCGTGTCCCAGGACACTGGTGTTGACCCCCAGCTTTGTCACCTCTCCCTGAGACAGACGGGGACCCTGCTGTGCTGGGCCAGGCTGTGCTGGCAGGGCACTGGTGACGGATGGTGCTGAACATATTTCCTGGGTAAAAATAGGCCTTTGGTGCCCAGAGCCAGCTGTCACTTGCTCCACTGGCTTGGCAGACACATTCCTGTGGAGGTTCTGCCTTTCCCTGAAGCTTCTCAGGATGCTTTCTCTCCACTGCTCTTACCAGGTAGTTCCGTTTGCTGTCCCTGAATCTGTGTCCATTTGTCCCGTGACACATCCCTGGGGTGGCCACCACCACACTGGGGCTGTAGAGAAGTGCACTGGTTTGTGTCAGTGCAGGTGACAACTGGGGCACCACCAGACCTGTGCTGAAACTCCAAAACAGCCTCCTGTGTGTTGTTTTCTCACATCTCTCGATTTCCTCCCCCAGCTCCCTCCCGTCATGGATTCACTCTTCCTCGACCTAACCAATCCTTGGACTTGGCTGCCAGGAAAGCTCAGGGCGTTGTTTTTCCTGTTGTTACTCTTATTTGGGTTTTCTTTTAAATGCTGTTTGCCTGATTTATTTATGGAGAGTGAGAAAAATGTAATAGTGCATCTCTTTTTAGAAGTATTCAGTTAGACTTGTCTTTACACAATCAAAGAATCATGGAATGCTTTAGGATGGAGGCACCTTAAAGCTCTTCTTATTCTAACCCCTGCCATGGACAGGGACACCTTCCACTATCCCAGGTTGCTCCAAGCCCCATCCTACCTGGCCTTGAATGCTTCCAGGGATGGGGCAGCCACGGCTTCTCTGGGCAAAATATATTTATATTCTAGACTGGCAAATGAACCTCCCTCCCCATTCCTTTTGGTCCCTCAGAAAAGGGCACCTTTGGAAAAGACTATTTTAGGAGTAGATTGTTCCAGACAAAAATACATGGTCTGCAAATTATTTTCCTCCTGGATACAGTGATTTGAGCCCAGTGATAGTGGCTTTCAGATTGACCAACCCAACGGGATGTGTAATACCACCAGAATGTAAGTTGTCCCTCACTGGGAAGTCTGGAATAGCTGAGCATGTTTTTCTGTTCTTATTCCTTTCAGACGGTGTTTGTTGGGAAGAACAAGCCTCAGAAAGATCCCCTGAGCTCCTTCCGCTGGCAGGGCTTCAAGCTGGAGGAGTATCTCATCGGCCAACCCATCGGGAAGGGCTGCAGTGCCGCCGTGTACGAAGCAGCTATTCCTTTCTCTCCCAGTCCTCGGGAATGTGCGGAGAGCATTCCCGTGCAGCTGGATCACGGCTCAGCTTCCCAGGCAGCTGAAGGGGAGCCTGTAGTGAAACACCAACCGAAAGGGGCTTTTCCCTTAGCCATCAAAATGATGTGGAATATTTCGGTAAGGAGTCAGCTCTGAGTCCCTGTGCCTGTCGCTCGGGCAATTCTGGCTGGAATGTTTAATACTGGAGTGTTGAAAGCACTAATTATGGAGCGCAGGATGAGTGTGTCACAACAAAGCTGTTGATAGGTGACACTGGAGACGTGGAGTGTTAGGAAAGAGTCCCAGAGCGAGGTAATTAGTGTTCATCCTCCTCTGGAACCGGCACTGAGAGCTCCTGCCACTGGAGTTGTTGGGTATGGAAGGGATGTTTTGGGAAGAAAAGGTTTTCTGAAGCTGGCTCTGATGGAAAGGTCTAAGAATGGGAAAACCTGTGATTTAGGAATTGGTGTTCTGTCAGTGTCAGCACAGAGATGGGGTTTCTTCCTGAAGAGTCACAGAGTAGGCAGTAACCTTCCTGCTGGGTCCCCTTGCCGGGAGGTGACTGGCCAAGATCTGCTGTAGAGTTTCCTACCCCATGTGACTGGTGATCCAACCCCTCAGTGTGGCTATTCCACATTAAAAAAGATCCACAGGGCTTTCCCTGTTGAAGAGGTTTAGTGGCACTTGATGGGACAAGTGGATATTCCAAGAGACTCTTCCAAAATGCCAACATCTGGAATCTGCTGGGCTCCAGAAGTACCCTGGCATTTAGCTGTGGGCTTTTCCACTTGGGTTTGGGAGTTGAAAGCGGGTGTGAAGGTGTAGCTCAGAGCACTGACAGTCAAGGGTGCATTTGAAGTGACAAACAGACTTCTTTTTGCAGGTAAAGGTCTTGATACATCCCTTGGTGAATTCTTTAAGTAGTTAATTGCCTTCCCTGATTTTCAAGGGAGGGGAGTCCCTGGAATTTCGTCTCAGTGGATCCAGCTCCAGACACAGTGCCAGCATCTGGATTGTCTGCTTTCAGCCTGCAGTGGATGATTTTGGAGCTTAGGCCAATGTGGGGTGTGGTTGTTGTTGCAGGCTGGTTCCTCAAGTGAAGCCATCCTCGATGCCATGGGCCGAGAGCTCGTTCCAGCCACTGGAGTTGCTTTATCTGGGGAATACGGAGCCGTCTCTGGCCGCAGGTATGGACACCATGGAAATGGGGATGGGCTAATTCTATCCATGGATTAATTTTGCAGCAATATGCACTGCTCAGAAGGTGGCCAGAGCTTTCTAGAATAGTTCCTGAAAGGACCGTAAGCCCAGGGATTATTAAGTTTGGTGTGCAGGGAATACCCACAGCTAACTTTTGTGGTCCAGATGGTGTTGGAAGGGCACATGAATAATTTGGGAGCATTTGGGGTCCTGCCAAAGGTCTGATGGGTGGCTGTGGCCAGGCACTTCCTGCCCAATGCCTTGATTTCTCTGTGTGTGAAATGTGTTGGTACGTGCTGAGTCAAAGGCTGGAGGAGCCACTGATTAAAGATCATTTAAATATGCACCGTGGTGCTTTTTAATTGCAGAAATACACACCTGCAGCAGGTAACAATTTGTGTGTATTAAACATCAAATGATTTCACTTTAGTACAATTTGACTGTGAGATTTGAGAACTGGTTTGGTGTAAAATGGGTGCTGGGCAGGGAGGTTGAAACTGGTTTGGTGCAGGGAAACCAGTGAGAAGGAAAATGGAAATGACTCAGTTCCCACTCTTCCACCTGAGTGGGAAGTGAACAAGCAGCATGAAGGTGGAAAATCTCATGGAGACTTTTAAATTACCTCGAGTTAGCTATCTTTTTGTTCAAAAATATATCTTTTTGTTCCATTTGAAACAATGGAGTCCACAGCCCAGATTGCCTGATTTAAATTTCAAATCCATCCTGGCTGCCAATACAAATGAATAATGAATGCTGTGCCCTATGTGGCTGGCTGGGAATGCAACAGAGCAGCCAAAGGGATATTTGACATTCAGGGGATGAGACATCTGTGTTGCAGATGCAGACAGGTAACCTGCTTTTCCTGGTAGAGAGAGCTTCCTGCCTGTGCCATAAAATAGAGGGTCTAAATTGATACTTCTGGTGTGAGGTTGACCTTATTTTGTGTCTAACAAAGTAATTGTGTTTGGATTTTTTCCTCTAGAGCTGTTGTAGCTCTTTTTGAATGGAAGAGCAGCCTCTGACTGGCTCTGACCTTGTTAGCAGCGTGGAAGGTTTTGTAGGGCTTCAGTAAAATGAAAGGCTGAGTGTTCTGTGAGTGTTTGCTGTGGTAGATTCTGAAATCTAGAAAAGGTGCTGGAAGCTGCTGCAGGTCCTCTGCATCCACCTTGGAAATGCTGGGCCACTTGGGAAATGGGTCATGAAGGCAAAGAGGCTGCTGCCCACGCTCTTCCTCACTGAATGAATTAAGGATGTGAATGTCTGACTCTTTGCTTAACGTGCAGTCCTGTAATCCACGCTGTGCAGCTTTAATCTCTCTCTCTGATGAGGCTTCCAGTGCAGAATAAATGTGTTTGCTCGCTGCTGTGAAACCCTTTGGTGGGGAGGATGTGCCATATTAATGGAAAGTAATTCCAGAAATAACAGCAACATGTCTGTGACCCATCAGAACCGACCAGGAGACTGATGCAGTCTGTGGTGTCTCTCCTTCTGCACAGAAAACCCATCCTTGGGAGGAAGAAGTTGCAACCTCACCCAAATATAATCCAGGTGATCCGAGCGTTCACATCCTCTGTCCCTTTGCTTCCTGGAGCCTTTGCTGACTATCCCGACATGCTTCCATTGAGCCTGAATCCCAGAGGGATCGGTCACAGCCAGACGCTCTTCTTGGTGATGAAGAAGTAGGTGGAGAGAATCTGGTTAACGTGGCTTGGGTACTCTGTGCTATGCAGGCCCCTGCAAAGCTTGGGCCTGGGCTGCTGCCAGAGAGCAGAGTATGCTCTTGGAAACGCCTCCCAGGACTGTTCCAAGTCCTTGAGATTCTAACTCTGCTTCCACAATTAACACAAACCGTTCTTTTTAATAATTACCCCAAATTAAAGTAAGAAATGTGGAGTTTGTCCCCATTTGCCCGCCCTCCTAAAGCCTGAACTTCACCCTTAGTCTGAGCACGCTGCTAGAGATGGAGTAGAATCAGTAACAAGATGAGCCAACACTGAGGTTGAACTGCCCGTGATAAGCTTCCAGGATGCTATTTCCCAGTTTTTCCTTGTTCTGCCTAGTTACCCTTGCACACTGCGCCAGTATCTGCGGGAGAATACTCCAGATGTTCGCCTCTCCACAATGATGATTTTACAGCTCTTGGAAGGCGTGGACCATCTTGTTCGACATGGGATAGCACACAGAGACCTCAAGTCTGACAACATCCTGGTTGAATTCGATTCTGGTATGTAGATCCCTGAGGATAAATGCCAATTAATTCGCAGAAGGGATGCAGTCAGGTAGGTACTCAGGGAAGTCTCTGTGTGGGGGGAAAAAGCATCAAACCCTTTGAAGAATCTCAGGTTGAACTTTTAGCTTAGTGTTTGGTGTCACTGCAGCAGTGGGGAAGTCATGGATCCTGTCTGTGCGTGAGGTTTTGGATCATCAACATGGACACAGAGTATTGCTGAGGTGATGCCTTGCATGAGCACAGCCATCGTTTACTGGAGCATCTGGTAACGCCCCATTTGGGATGCTGCAGGTACCTTTACTGCAGGCTGTTCGCTCTGTCATCTCTCCCAAGCCAAACTGCACAGAGAGCCTCTTAAAATCTTACCCCATAGCCAGGTTAACTCTGCTGCACCCTGGGATGATGAAACATGGATTGGGAGCAAGGGGAATCGACTGTTATGGCCAAAAGCAGCTTTTTCAAGGGCTTGTTCTGTCAGCCTCTAACGGAGATTTTAATTACCCGAGCTCGTTTTCGGTGTGAGTGAGATTTAAATGGGCAGGAAGCAATAGCAGGCAGGTCTGTGTAATTAGGATTGGAAGAATTAGGTTGAAGAGTTTCAGGGAGAAACAGAGAGTACTGGAATGCACCCTGCTTTCCCTGGGAGAGGGCACATGATGTGGAGGATTCCTTCTGCCCCAGGGCTCAGGATTTAGAATCATAGAATGGCCCGTGTTGGATGGGACCTTAAAGCTCATCTCATTCCAACCTCCCTGCCATGGGCAGGGACACCTCCCACTAGACCAGGTTGCTCTAAGTGAGTCAGCTATCTGGATGAGGGGATGGGAGTGCACCCTCAGTCAGTTCGCAGAGGACACCAAGCTGGGTGTTGATGTGTTGTGGTGTTCAGTGCAGCCGTGTCCTCCCAAACTGACCCCTAACTGCCAGCCCTGTGCTGTTCACAGCTGGCTGCCCCTGGCTGGTCATCACCGACTTCGGCTGCTGCCTGGCAGATGAAAAAGTTGGCCTGAGGCTGCCTTTCACCAGCTCCTACGTGGATCGGGGTGGCAACGGCTGCCTTATGGCACCAGAGGTAAGTCTCTCTGAAGTGGTGGTTTGTGGTGCTGGTTTTCTGCTTGTCCTGCTCTTGGGACTAAAAGTTTCGGCAGCACAGAAGGTCCATGTCCTAACTTAAGTTAGGCTTGGTGAAGCCTGAGCTGAGCACTGTCCAACAGACACCTTGAGCTCTAACAGGTGAAACATAATCAGTTGGTGTCTTTCCCCCCAAAATTTACTCTTCAGTCTTTATTCAGGCCCCTTCCTGTGTAACTATAAAGAATTTCATGCAGCAGTCCTCGTGTTGCAACAGTGGTTTTTGGCTGAAGTTCAAGGCGGTTGTGAAATTATTTACAGTTCCTTTTTATTTCTCTGATGATGACCCTAATAAAAGCCAAGACACCTTTAACTGCCTGCCAGACCTGGGGCACCTTGCCTTGGTGTTGGCTGTTCATCTCCATGTCTTCTGTCTCCATAATTCCAGCAGGAAATAGCCCTTGGGACTCGGAGAATGCCAGTCGGTGGCAACAACTAAAGCTTAGGTGCAATGTCCAAACCCTTCCCAGCATCCCAGTGGGCTGAGAAGTGCCAGAGGCTTATTCCATGCCAGTGGGGAATATTTACACTGGACATCTCGATGGAACCCACCTTTGGTTTCAGCCTTTCAGTTTATTACAGAAAAAATGCTGATTTGACCACTGAAAATCGAATTTTAGCGCAGAGGCCGCACTTGGGCTGTTTATTTGAGCATCCCCTTCTCCGTGGCAGGTGATCACAGCGTCACCTGGTCCAGGCACAGTGATCAACTACAGTAAAGCCGATGCTTGGGCTGTTGGAGCGATCGCCTACGAAATCCTGGGCCTGGCCAATCCTTTCTACGGCCACGGGGACTCTCCTCTGGAAAGCAGAAGTTACCAGGAGGACCAGCTGCCGCTCCTGCCTGATCATGTGCCCCTGGAGGTGAAGCAAGTGATAAAGATGCTGCTTCAGAGGGATCCCAACAAGGTAAGACACCGTTGTTTTCAAGATATGCCCTTTGAGAGTGTCATTTGTGGATCGTTTTGCCTTGGAGGGCTGCGGGTGTGGGAGTTGATCCAGATCTCACTGCAGCCTCCATAAAGGTCAAATCTAAACAAAAAGTCTTTGCTGAGGGACAGTGGTGCTGAGTCATTTCAGGGATTTCAGCAGATGTTTGTGTCAGGACTGGACCTCAAATTGGGGGTTTCACTCAGCAGCCCGACATTAATAATCACAAAGAGCTTTTAGTTGACAGGGAGTTTTGTCAGTGCAGATGCTCCGTGCTGGTGATATGACTGAGTGCAGAGGGATCAGCTAACCTTCCCTCTCCCTCCTCTTGCAGAGGTTGTCTGCGAGAGTTGCTGCAAATGTGCTTCACCTGAGCCTCTGGGGTGACAGTGTTGTAGCATCCAGGACCCTGAAACCCGACCAGATGATCGCCTGGCTCCTCTGCCAGTCTGCTGCCGCCCTGCTCACCAACAGGCTGGTGGATAAAAGCCGGGTAGAAACCAAAATGAAGATGTGCTTTTTGGCAAACCTAGAGTTTGAAGACCTCTGGGCAGCAATATTCTTGTTGCTGGCCTGGAGAAGCCACTCTGGGTGAATGAAGCACCTGGAACACGAGCATCTCAGATAAATGGCACCTCCTAAAGGCACGTAGGAACCTGTCCTTTCTGTCTGCCCGGAATCCTGTAGTGCTTTAGAGAACAAACTGCAGGCCTGTTTTTAAGAGCTTGAGTTTCCTCTAAGCAAGTGTTAGCACACCCTGCTTTTCTCCCCGTGCTAGAGGAGATGCCCTTGCTTCCTTACTCTCTGAGCGGGAGCGTGTGTGGACCTTGCAGGTGTCCTGAGGTACGTGGTTGGTTTTGCTCCCATTTGGGAATTCTTTCTCGACTTGTGTGTTGAGTGGAGCAGGTTCCCTTCAAGAGGGGGTGGGTGGGAGGAGGCACTGTCTGGCTGCACTTTACATGGAAACATCACAATTTTAACAACACTCTGAGAAAGCTGAGGTGACAAAGGGATGTGCAGTTTTCTCTGTTCTCGGGGAAACCGGTGGTGGTCTGAGGCTGGTATTCCTGCGAGCTGCAAAATGACAAGCCTGGAAGCTTCCTGGTGAGGTGCTGCCTGGAAACACGAGCGTCAGCAGCACTGAGTACCTCACAGCTGTACGCAGGATAGTTGGAAGCACATCGTCCTCAAACCCCGCTTGTTCTGTTCTTAACTGCTGTAGTTGTGTGGTGACGCTGGCGCAGGGTCCAAGGCTGAGTCAGAGTGTCCAGTTAGGGACAGTGCTCCAAACAAAATGAGGCTGAGCAGCAGCACCTGCTTAAAGAGCTTAGTGTGATGCTCTGCTGTTTTTTACCTGCCTGTTTTTAATTCAGTGAAATAATATCCTTTGGTGGGGAGGACAGGAGACATCAATCTTTAAATAACAACAGCCGTGTTTATGAAACATCATTCGATTTTGTGTCTCTAAATGTGTTTAGAGGAACTTGGGGACAAAGTTATTTACGCTTGTTGCACAATAAATTGGAGATTAAGCTCTGTGGCTGTGTGGGTTCTCTCAATCCATGGTGTCTTAAACGATCGTTCAGCTCTTTCCAGTGCTGACTGTGGAACACGGTATTTTATTCCAAGTGAGTTTCCCAAAGAGGAATGGATTTTGCTTGTGCATGTGCCTGTTTTGTGCTCTCCTGCATGGTATATCTCCGGCTGCTCCTGCAGTTTCCAGGTGGATGACAGCAATGGCTGATATCCCTAATCATCACATGATAACATTCTGCCAGGGTCCTCCATGGCATTTCGGTTCACCAGAGAGGGAATCACGGAAAACTGAGCTCTTTGGGGAAAAAAGCTGCAAAAAAAGACCTTTGATCTGACCCAACCAAAGCAAGTGCTGCTTTTTCTTACAATACTGAATTCTTGCAGTGTGTCTTTGCTGCCTTGGGTTTGTGTGGTGCTCTCCCCTGAGCTCTGTGCCCAGGTCTGGCAGCGAGGCACGTTCCCTGGGCACTGCCTCTGGAGCCTTTTGAAGAGTAAATACTGTCCCTGTGTGGTGGATCTCTGCTCTGAGCCCTCTTTCTGCTGTGAACATCATTCCCATGCCTTTCCCTCTCCCAGTGTAGTCTCTACATGAGTAGGGGAGCAGAATTAGGAGCCTGAGCCATCTGATTTCGAGCTTGTTGGTATTCACCCAGCCAGGGTTTAACCTGTGCTGGTCAACTCCAGACACTGGAAACTTGCTTGCCCTGGCAATCATTTCATCTCTGCCCTCAAAACCAGCCTAAAACGCTTGTCCCACAGCTTGTCCCTCTGGTCCTTAAATCCCTGTTAATGCTTCCCCTGTGCTTGCATTTTGTCTGCCCGTGGTTCTGCTGAGCTTGGTCTTTCCTTTTGTTTTCTTTCCCTCCTGCCTTCCGTTTTTATGATTCTTCAGCATTCTGGGTGCTTTTGTGAGGTGCAGGTTAAAAGTACAAGCTGTTAATGCTACAAATGCTGTCTGTGGATGCCCGAGGGGAGCAAACTGGTGCATCCCCTCCTGCCCTGTCCCGCTAATCCCTGCGCAGGCTCTTGGCGGAGGCGCTCAAACCAAAGCCTCTTGCTGCCCTGTTTGCTCCTGGTGTTTGCCAGGACTGTGCCCTTGGGAAAGGGGGTGGCTGGGCTGGATCTCTGCCCTTCCCTGGGCAGTGGGGTGTCTGGCTGCACTTTGAACCCTGAAGGGAGGCTTGGCGGAGGCTGCTGGCTCTCTGCCCACCCCTGACACTCGAGTGGAGACGGAACCGGCTCCACAGCACCTCTCACCGTGTTCCCTGTGGGATAGAGGGTAGGAGTCTGTGGAGCAAGATGAGGCATCTGCTCTGGGCTGGCTGCTTCCAGCTGCTGCCCTGGCAAGCTGGGCCCTGCACTCGCAAGCTGGCTGTGACCACTGCAGTGGCTACCTCACACTGCAGCCCATGGCACCTGGCTCCTCTGACCGCCTCCAGCTCCTCACCCAGTGTGTCCAGGGGCTTCCTCCAGCCCCTGATCCCAGGGAGCAGGGCCCCTTGCCGCTGGGGCTCACAGTTCAACGTGCCCCCCAGCGCCTTGCTCGTGGCCCGGCCCGTGGGGGTCTGCTCCATGATGAGACTCCCCGTGCAGGCGTCGGCGCAGGGACTGGACGCGGCGTTTGTCGGTGTCCCGCTGGACACAGGCACATCCAACCGGCCGGGAGCCAGGTAAGGGCGAGCCGTGGGGAGGTGGTGCTTCACTCTGCCACAGCTCTCCTCTGCTGAAAGGAGCGCTGGGAGCTCTGCCCGGTGGCTTTTCCCAGCTGCGCCATTCCCCAGGTTCGGCCCACGTCAGATCCGCGCGGAGTCGGCCATGGTGAGGAGGTACAACGGCAGCACCGGGGCAGCGCCTTTCGACTCCCTGCGGGTCGCTGACATCGGGGACGTGAACGTGAACCTCTACAACCTGCCTGACAGCTGCCGCCTCATCCGAGAGGCCTACCAGGAGATCGTGGCCTCTGGCTGTGTGCCCCTCACCTTGGGTAAGGACCATGTGTCTTCCTGCTCAGCCAAACTCCTTCTCCCTCCCGTCATTCAATCCAAACGTAGCAGATGGTGAGTGGTGTACCCATCCCCTGCACAGGGTGTTGTGCTGTATCGTGGGTAAATGCACGGGCTCTCTGCCGGACTGACTGTTCTTTGATGCCTCTTTTAGGTCAAAAATGATGAGGATGGGTCAGTCTGTAAATACAGACAGTGATGTGTTTTTGGTGTCCTGCAGAACCAGACCAGGACACATCCCTTGTGTCCCTCCAGCTGTGGGCGTGCCTGGCTTTGCATGAGGCCTGTTTTGGGCACATCTTGAAGTTTGCAGCTGTCACAGCTTGGCATTGCTAAAGAAAGAGAATGCGTAGAGTAATGAGGGGCAAATCACCAGTTACAGCGTCCTCAGAAATGCATCAAGTGTCTATTTATAAGCCCAGTCAAGGGTCCTGCTCCACTGGCTGTCCCTGCTGGCAGTCCTGCATCTCTGGTCCTCCCCAGGAGGAAAGAGGAGAGAGGAAACAACCTGCACTCAGGAGCATCAGGTTTTCCTTCGGGAATGGAGCTCTGGAGTGTATAAATAAGCGCAGGAGAAATGCAAGGAGGGAAAAAAATACCTGGGAAAAAAAGGTAATGAGTGCTGAGCAGCTCTGGCCATGCATTACCCCTTCTTCCCTGTCCTGCTGCAGGTGGAGATCACACCATAACGTACCCAATCCTGCAGGCCCTGGCAGCAAAGTAAGTTTTTAACCCGGCGATGTAAAATAAGGACCTGGGGAGCGCCTCGGGGACGCCCCCGGTTTGCTCTCCACGCCGTGGGCAGGGCCATCGTGCACAGGGTGGGGACTAACGTGCCCACCCTGTCTGGGGCAGACACGGCCCCGTGGGGCTGGTGCACGTGGATGCTCACACGGACACCGCGGACACGGCCCTGGGGGAGAGCATCTACCACGGGACCCCGTTCCGGCGCTGTGTGGAGGAGGAGCTGCTGGACCGCAGCCGCGTGGTGCAGATCGGCATCCGAGGCTCCTCCTACGACCCCGATCCCTACGAGTACAGCCGGCAGCAGGTGAGGGAGTCCACAGCCATGAACATTCCCCTGTAGCTAATATGCCTTGCCTTCAGCAGGGACATAATAAATGATAATAAAACACATGCATTATAATACTGTAATAAGACATAATGAATATATATAACATAATAATAATTATAATTTTATATAAGCCATATATTTTATATGCTGTATGTTTATAATGCTGTATAATACATAGCATTATAAATATTATAAACATATAGAAATATACTATATTAAATATATATATGCCATATATTTATAATTTATGCTATAATTATAAATGCTAAGTATTTATAATATCTAGAATTTTGTATTTAATAATTTTTGTATAATTTAAAATTTTAAAATTTACAATATTTATATAATATTTATATAATATTTATATAATAGACATAAGATACAAATATATAGATAATATATAAATATACAAATATTCATCATGTGCAAGTGTAATATATAAGCATAATATGTAAATATATAAATATATTCGATATAAATATATAGTAAATATATATTAATAAAGTAAATGCATAAATAAAATAAATGCATTCTTTGCATCTTGTCCCACACCAATGACTTGTCCCACAGGACAAGTGTCAGCTGGGTAGAGAGTAAAAAAAAGTGGAGAGGGAGTGGAAGGCACTTCCAGGAGCACGTCTGCAGCTTGGCCCTGGGGTGAGGGTTGATGCCACCAGAAATCCCCAGCGGTGCAGGGGATGCTCCTCTTTTCCCACCTTTCCCTGAGCAGGGGCCCCTGTGTCTGTGTTCCCGCAGGGTTTCCGGGTTGTCCCAGCTGAGGAGTGCTGGATGAAGTCCCTGGAGCCACTGATGGGGGAGGTGAGGGCACAGATGGGGGACAAGCCCGTGTACATCAGCTTCGATATCGATGGATTGGACCCCGCGTATGCCCCGGGCACCGGGACCCCGGAGATAGCTGGACTCACACCTGCACAGGTAAGGGGACTCCAGGGAATGCAGCTTCATTTCCCACTGGGAAAGGCATGTTTTTGCTCCCAGGTCGTGCCACCAGCACGGCAAAGCGAAAGCTGAGGAAGGCCTGGGAGCGTTTCCTTGTGTTGATGAGGCGGGGAAATGGGGAACTGATGAGATTTGGTCTGTAGAGGTTGGGTCTCCTTATCTGAAAATGGGGAAAGCAGAGCCCTGACTGGTCCACCAGGTCAGATGTTTCTTGATCCCAAATCCATTTTTTTCCTAGGCTTTGGAGATTATTCGTGGCTGCAAAGGTCTGAACATAGTGGGGTGTGACCTTGTGGAAGTCGCACCAATGTACGACGTCTCTGGTGAGTCTAAAGATCCTTGGGAGTAAAACATGTGCCTGGCAGAGGCAGCCATGAGCGAAAGCCAGTGGATATTCATGGGTTTTTCCCCCTTGTTTTGTCTGCTTTTAGGTAACACAGCCCTCCTGGGGGCAAACCTACTGTTTGAGATGCTGTGTGTTCTCCCAGGAGTGAGGACACTGTGAGGGCAGTTCCTGCCTGCTCCAGGACAACGCTGATTCATGTCCCCAGCCAGGCTTTCCATGTTCCCTTCCCTTCATCCAGCTGCTGCCAACGTGGGCTTTGCAGCACGGAATAAATGCTATTTTCCACTAGTAAAGGTAATTTTAATCTGAGAAGCTGTAGGGAGCAGATGGGTTTGGACACCCCATTTACCTGGGGTCTGGAGCTTTGAAATTGGTCTGGTAAAGGGACAGATGAGGCTAATAGTGTTTGGCCTCTGGCACAACTCACTGGTAAAGGGTTTCTCCCATTAGGATGTGGCAGCATGACAGTGGCTATAGAGGAAGGGAGGGGGGCAAAGGGCATCTGGGGATCCTGCTGAGGGTTAGGGGGTTGTTTGACTGAAGCTCCTGCTGGTGGGAATAACCAGGAGTTTCCTATGGCAGGAGTGGTTTAATCACTCCTGGAATTTCTGAGCTGACCTGGAGGTGAGGTTAGTTTGTACAGGGAAACACAAAGGCACCTCGTCACACATTAAAATAAGTTTATTTTGGTTGCGAACCTGTAATCGTCTTAAAACAAAATGACATCAGTGCCTGTTCACAAATACAAAACCAAAACAAAACAGAACAAACAAAAAAAACCAAACCAAAACAAAAAAAAAAGACAAGTTTGCCAAATAAGTTAATTCCCCCCCTCCCAGTATCAAAAGTGCAAAATAGGTACCTAGTTTTCAGTCCTACTTGTCAAGCTGCGCTCGTGTCCTGGCTCCTGGTTGCTGTGGGTGAAGCGCAGAGACAGGGACAGGGAGGAGTTTGGGAACAACCTCCACTCCGGGGCCTGTGTCCCTTCGCCTCAGCTCCGAGCGATGGCACAGCGCTCGGATCTCACTAGGACAGTGCACTAGGACCGAACTTCCTCAATCTTTGGATTATGAACCACCACGCACGGAACAGAATCACAAGGGTTAGAAAATGATGAGGGGCGAGGGCTCGTGGCTGCTGGGAGAGCAGGGGCAGATCCCGGGATAAGCAGCTGTGACCCTGCTCTCCAACACAGCAAACACCTGGAGCGCCATGCTGGCACTAAAACCTACTAAACCAGGGGTGAGAGCAGCTTGGCATTCACTTCAGCCCAGGAAAAAGGGTTTCCATAAAACAGAAACCAGGAGCTGTGCTCCCATCCAGCCAAATCCGGCAAGGGTGGACTGCTGCAAGCGCTCCTTCAACTCAACTCTGGCTGACAGGGGAGGTTACCGGTGCTAAAAAGGAAATAAAAACAAGGACTCTGGCAGAATTTGAAGGCTGTAAAGCCTTCTCTCCTTCCTTGGGGCAGGGCTGAATTCCCTTGCTGTAGCATGACTAGGCACTTTTTTTTCATGGATTGAGGCTTTTCAACTGGTTTCTGACCAGATGAAGAGACAGCAGCGACCCAGAGAGTATTCTTTTGCTTTTGCAAACGTTAAAGAAGTTATGTGGAGCCTTCTGGTGGGCTAAAACCTACTCCAGCCACATCCTGCATGGGAAAGCACAGGAGTAGACAGCAACCGCTCCAGCCAAGTGAATATGAAGTCTAGAAGCATCAGGCTCGTGTTTTGTTCCCCCTCTGCTCTCCTTCAGTTTGTGTGCACCTCAGAGCTCCAGGGCAGGGAGAAGACCTCGCCTTCCTTCCTTCCTTCATTCCTTCCCTCTACTTTCTGGGGCACAGAGTCTGCTGGGCTGGAATTAATTAACCTCACGTAGGGTTGGTTGGTAGCCTTTATTTGAAGTACATTTTACAGGGGTGTGAGGTACCTGCGGGGCTCAGAGCACACCAGTCTGCTCCCAGGATGGGAGGAATGCAGCGAGGCAAGGCTTTGGGAGCAACTAGGGCATGTAGGCAGTGCAATGACTTGAGCATTCCCTTCTTCCTGTGGGATTGGCACGTGGCTCAGAGCTTGGCAGTTGTTCCTACTGACTGGCTGCTCTGCTAAGATGGTCACTAGGGTGGCAAGGGCTGAGTTTGGAATCAACACCATGTGCTCTGAGTGCTCCGTGTCAGGTTCAGAGCCCTGTGGCAAAGGCCACCTGCTCCCACTCCCTGCACTTCGGCAGTGCTGGAGCCTGATGGCGACGGGACCCATGGAAGGAGACCTCGGGAACAGCGTCAGCCCCAGAGCAGCAAAAAGGAAGCACAAGCTTCACAGGATTTCAGTCCTGGCCACAAAGAGAAGCCCTGCTGCCTCCCTTGATTGCTAGAAGGTTAAGCAGCCACGAGGCTGCTGCTCGCCCTCCCTCCACCTTACCCAGGGCCACCCTTTCCCAGCAGTGTTGAAGTGGCTGTTGGGGCACTGCTACAGCAAAGCACCATCCAAACCCTGTTCTAGCCTCACACAGACTTACAACTTCCAAAAGACAAAAGAAATTAAAAATTACCCAAGCAAACAAACACAAAGCCAAGGCAGCAGCCTGAGTGTGGAAAAATAGAGGTTTGGGGCAAGAAGGAAGTGGGCAAGAGGTGGAAACAGACGAGAGGCTGAAACCCAACATCTCAACCTCACACCTAAACCAAAAGGAGCTTCACACACACGCGACGGTCTGATGATACAGTACTTCAGGGGCAACATTTCAAGAATACAATCGTTGAAGGATGAGGTTCCTCGATACAAAGGAAGGTTGGTTTGTACTACAGCTGGAAGGGTGTTTGCAGGGAGCCCAGGTGACTCCCTGGCAGCTACGTAGAGTTTTTTTTTTACACATCTACTGGCTCATAGCAGCTCACGCCTACGATCTGAGGACGCAGGTAAAGTTATGGCTCTAGGATACATTGTCTAAAATCGACAGAAGCAGAAAAGGCATCTAAAAAAATCAACATGACATTTAAATGGCTCAACACTTTGACAGCATTTACGGCCGTGCAAAACCCTTTTCCCTCCTGGTTACGGTTCAGCTGGTGAAGCTGCACATGGAACTAGGACAAGAGGAGCATGAAACATGCAGATCACCCACGAGCCTGCACCACAGGTGAGTCCCAGCTACAGGTTTGCTACGAGGGAGATGCTCCTGACCGGACTCTACATCACTTACCACGGGGAAAGCCGAGGAAGTACAACTGCCTGGTGGGAGGAGGCCTTTTGGAAGGGCAGGGCCTGGGAGGGTCTGCAGGGTCTTGCCAGTGTTACACCATGCACTGCACCATGGGCTAAGCACACGGGGACAGGGGGAGAGAGAGAACCGCGACCCGACCTGTGCCACCGGCCGCGGTTGGTCCGGGCCGAGAGAAGTCACGGGGTTTTTCTTCAACCGAGGTAAAACAAGAGATGGAGCAGGGGCGACTCGGGAAGCAGATGTGGCAGGACAAGAAGGGAAAAACAGACTTCTTGGCTCTTCAGTAGGACTGCATCCAAGTGCAGGACGGGTCAGTGGAGGGCATGTGGGTGCGCTTGGCTGCACTCCCGGGCTCCGGACGTGGGGAGGTATGTTTTAGTCTCCGGCCCCAGGAGGGTTCACCTAAAACCTAAGGTCCATTCATCACGCTTGTTTGTGTATTCCTGGAAAGAGCTGTCCCTTGTCATCTTCATAAAAAGTTTGTCCCTTAGAATCTCTGTAAAATCCCTCAGTCTAGCGAGGGCCACGAGGGGATATAGAACCTCTGTAAGGAACCCTCTAGGAGGCGTTCCATCCAAAAGGACAATTTGTGTAATTTGTTTTTAATGGATCTAGATCCCGGGCTGCAGGAGGGTTTCCCTCTGGCTTCCGCGTGTAGTGAGGCATTGTAATCCTCGCACGATCCCAGGGTTCCCCCCTCGTCCCCTGATCTGTGTGGCTTAAAGAGGCAGAAGTATTTCTTGTGGCCATTCAGAGCCAGGACGTAGCCCGTGTAGTCACGCTCCAGGAAATGTTTGTCGTACTGGTTTGGGATGGGGGCCGCATCCTGCGCAAACTCCAGCAGGTACTCCAGCCACTCTCGGTGCTTGTCCAGGCTGAGGAAGGAGAAATGAAGAGAGCTGCTCCTGGGAAAAGAGCACAGAAGACAGTGGGATTAGCATGTGTCCTGAGCAAGGCTGGATTCCTATGGACAGGTAAGGACATGTCAGCAAAGGCAGGGCAAGTTGCTGCAGCTCCTTTTCCAGCACAGGTGACACTTGCCCAGTGTGCAGCACTGTCGTGCTCTCTATTTGTTGAAACATGGGTACAGCCAAGGTGGCAGCAGCACCAGACCCATGTGGCCACCATCACCGAGTTTGGCCAGGAAAGGCCACTCGTTTTTTGGCAGCTCATTGCCATAGAGGCTGCTCGCCAGAAGTGTTTCCTCTTGGCAATGGAGCCGACCCTGCTCCTCCTGTGTTGCCAGAGCTGCCTCACACAAATCGTTAACACAATAACAGAAACCCAGGAGAGGCCCCAGCCTACCCTGTAAATGTGTAGACTTCCAGGGCGAACTTCTGGAGTAGGGGGGTTTTGGTCGAGTTGGACAGGATCAAGACGACGTTCATGTGCCCCGGCCTCAGGCGCACCAAGTTACTGGTGTAGTTGATGTCCGTTAGCTCAGTCACCTCAACAAAGCCCTTTTTGGGAATCCTGCTGCAGCAAAGCAGTGACTGAGTGAAAGGGGAGCAAGGGACCAGGAGCGACTGAGGACAGAGAAACTGTGACCATATTCCCCAGCCCGTTCCCGAGCCATCTCTGTGCCCAAAGGCAGTTTAATTGGTACGACAGCCCAGTGTGGATCTTCCTCAACGAGTGGGTCAGACCTTTACCTTTTCCCCAAGCATGCTGTCCGGTGCAAACTTGATGGGAATTGTTTAATAACCAAATTAATGTCACCTTGTCCTTGCTGGCTGAGTCCTGGCTCACACTGCTCCTTCCCACCTGGCTGTGCCTGTGCTGCTCTGCACAACAACTGCGTTATGTCTGTGCAACTCTGGCACTTCTCTGCTCTCCACTAACTCTCCCTGCACAGACAATCCCTGAGCAATGCTTCCACAGAAAATACTTCCGGAGAAATTAGAGGGAACCTGTTACTCTCTTTGCTGAAGCTCACGTCGTTCTTCTCCATCTTTGCGGCGGTTTCGTCTTTCTCCGAGGGTGGAGAGTCCCGTGTGTCACTCGAATCACTGCGGAGGAAGGTGATTTCGTGTGTGTTTAAGGATCTGGGTTGGACTGAGGAGCTACCCCGAGGGCATTTTGGTGTGCACTCACCTGAAAGCCTGAACAATAACGGTGCCAAAGAGAATGAAGAGCGCAGAGAAGAGCAAGGACAGCAGCGGCATCATTTCTCGCCTGAGGGGAAGATGTGCAAAGAGCAGTCTGGCCTGTGAGTTCACATTTTCTGCCTGAATTCCAGTCCCTGTCTACCTCAAAAAACATGTGCCTTGCCCAGAAACTCAGCTTGTTTCTCAGGGTCTTAAAGACCATCAAGTTTTTGAGTGCTGCCCTGCTCCCGCCCAAAAGAGGAGGCTAAAAATGGATCTATTTTAAAATAAGGTGACAGGGAAGCAGTGAAAACCCACAATGGATGCCCAGACTGTACCAGTTACTGTGAAACAAACTGTCCCAGCAGTCTGAGATGTAGTCCAGCGTGGAGTAGAGCCATCGGATAAGGAACATCTGTTTGAAAAGAATGAAAGGCAAAAAACAAATGACAAACCTGCTATGCACAGCCCCAATAGCACTCCCACCCTGTAAAAATGAGCCCAACCCTGGGCAAAATCAGCTTCAGAGCATGCAGTGAGCTTCCTTCCATGAGCAAGAAATCTTGCCTTGGTATTTGAAGATATAAATAATGCCTGTGAACAGCCATAATGGGACTGTCCACATCCATAACACGGATATCAGACAGCTGGAAAGGCCGTGGACTTACAGGAGCGAGCTCATCATTCAGGTCTGCCACGACAGTCTCTGATGACAGAAGGCCAGGGTCCGTCCTCAGCTGGTCCAGGAGATCCAGGAGGATGAAGTTGTCCTCCTTGCTGCCTTGCCAGGCCTCCTCCAAGACTTTGTAGGCGATCTTCCCCGCGTTATTGCGTCTCTCCAGAATGACCACCTGGACGAGCCAAGAACGTGGCAGATGTCAGAGAGGAAGGGGCTTTTCTCTACACAGATGTTCTGTTTCAAACCACTGCCCAGAATTAGGTGTCAGATCGAGGTACAGCGTGATGTAAATTAAATGACAGGGTAGAAGAAGAAGGGATTAAAAACAAAAGGAAACCCTCACAGCTGATCTTCCCCGATACTTCTCCTCATCCATCAGCAAGGTGTCTGCAAATTCCGGCTGCCGTTCATTATAGATGTGCACAAACTTCAGTGTGTCTTTTGTGTTGGCCACAGCAAAAGTCAAAAAGGCCTCGTAAGCCTCAGCAAACTTCTCTCCTTCCCCGGTAAGCAAGACCACGCAGTGCCTGGGGGATAACACGAGATGGGGGATTAGGAGCCGTTCTGGACACCAGAGGAAATGACCACTCCCTTTCTGCTAGTCAAAATCATCCCAATGACACTGTGGATACTGAGCACGATCCAATGCAGTCACTGCCCTTTTCCCTTAAAATTAAACCAAAGGTGGCTTTAGGAGCAGCTCCAGAGCCTCAGGTCAGGAGGACATGCCACTTACTTCCGCTGACGGTGAGACTTCTTGACGGGACACAGCTCCTGGAACAGCCTCTGGTTGGTGAGTCTGGCCACCATCAGGAACTTATTCTGAGAAAGGAAGTCATCAATGAGCTGCTTCTTCATCTCTCGTGCCTGGCAAGGACAAAGAAAGCAGAGGTCGGAACTGAGCAGGTGAGGAGAATAAAGCTGTTGGGTGTTCTGGGGGAAGGCTGCTGCCCATCACAGTCCTCGCTGCAATCACCCGAGGTGTTGTGAGGCCCCAAGACTGGAAAAGCTACCTGTGTCCACCCTCCTCAACAGCTCAGACACCAAAACTAGAGCCTGCCAAGCTTCCTCCCTCCAAACATTTGCTCTCTTTGCCTACTGAAGCCAGAGTCTGTGCTGAGAACAAACACTCTTTACTCCAAAACACACCACCGACCAACCTCTCATCGCCAGCTCAGTCAGGAAACCTCCACGCCTGCTTCCCATAAGCTCTTGGAGAGACCTCTGAGCGGTACCTGCACAACATCAGCGGGCCGGTCGATGTGCTCCTTGAAGACCATCATGGTGGGACTGTAGACGTTGATGTTGTACTGACTGGACAACTCCTCGGTGCCTCGGAGTCCAACGTACACATACCCAAAGGACAGGTAGTCTCGGTAGGCAAAGGCAGTCAGCTGGATGGGGAGAAATCCACAACGTGTCTTTATGCTGGAGAGTGAACATTTTCTCCCCTGAGTGCCTGTGATGACTGTGCTCTGAGAATACATCCCGCTGTTTGAATGTCATTGGCTTGTACTGCAAGAGGTACGAGCCCTTCCTTGCTGAACCACGCTTTCGAGTTCTCTTAGTCGATGTGCTGGGAGCCTCCGTGGATCCACAGTTTTATCTACAGTCTGACATGGGGTTTCTCAGGAAAAGGGCTTTGCAATAACCCAAATCAGACACGCCACAAACGTCTCTCATTCCTAACAAAGGTTAGTATGCCCCTGTGTTGCTGCTACCTCCGAAACCCACCCACACCTTCACATCCATGTAAGGTACATCCAGGTCAGGACAGGGAAACAGACTCCTAACAAAGCTGGTCACCTGGCCACGCCATTTCCGACCAGCACAAATCACCGTGCTCTCCCAGAACCAGCCAACGGCGTTTGGAGGCATCGGTGGACCTCTACTCACAGCAACGGCGCGTTTTCTTTTGGAACATCTGGATTTATAAACAAGTCAACTACGCAGCGACAGAAATCACATTACCTTGTATAATAATGGCACAACTGGCATATGATCGAACAGCAGGACGTGGGGCTTGTTGTCCTTCCTCCAGTCAGAGAGAAAGCGGATGTAGTTTTTATCTGTAATCTTTGAACAGAACAGGAACGTGAGTTTAACCTCTGAGCCGTCAGGCAACGCTCCACCATGAGGGGTCTGAATGAGAACTGAGCCTGAAAAGGCGTCCAGGTGTTGCAGAAAGCTGACTGTGGGTTGGTCTTTCCAAGAGGTATTTCTGAGTAATGACTGAATTAAAACCATCCCTCTCGACCCACTCAACTCTCTTAGTTACTGCAGCCTCTGTCAGTGGCATTCCAAGCCAATGCTGATGGCACTGTCATTCTTGTAACTGTTTGTTTGGACCACATTCTTTATATATCTATACCTGTATGTAATGGGAAGCCAAGGGTTAACAGGCACCCATCAAACCTAAGCTCCACCAAAACTGATCTGGTACCTATCTGACCCAGAGAAAGGACATAAACGGCTCCGTTAGCTGTGGGAGGGGAAACAGACCCTGCTTTTTGGGGAGAACTCCAATATCCAGAGGATAATAAGTCAAATCTGTTGGGAAAGGCAGCCCTTGCTGAAGATCCCAAGCGAAAACGAGGTGAGGTGAACAAGGTTGCAAGGAGGGAACATGCAGGTGAGTGCACTGTGGGGGCTGACCTGGTCACATCGCCCTGAAAGGAGTGGTGGGTGCTTTGGGACTCCACCAAAAATCACTGGGCAAGGCTGAAATGCAGGAATATTTTATCAATTAGGAAGTTTTACTTAGAACTTCGAAAGGGCTCAAGCTGCCAGCTCCACCTCCAAAGGTCCAAATCAAAACTGGACGAAACAAACAACAGGTTGGCGCATTTTGGGAGACACCACCTAGGAGTTAGTGAGTGGTCTTTAATTTGCTGGAGGAAACACTGAGAAAGGAGAAGGGAAGTGAAATCCAGCAGGTTCCTATCCTAGGGATAACCTCAGTAGGGTCCTGGCAGCTGTGGGGTGTCACAGCTGGGGGGCAGTTGGCACTCAAATCCCTGGTATCACCATGTAGTAGCAGGATCAGCCCTTTTGCAAGGAGAAGTGTTACAGAGCCACGTGGTGAACACTTCCAACAGCTCCAGGGTTTGGAGCTTCATGACACAGATCAGCTCAGGGCCCGAATTAAACAGATTAGCCACCAAAACAGCCAAGGAGAGAGAAATCTCCAGGCAGGCAGGAGAAGCAGCATGTGACACTCCTGCTGGAACGTACCTTTTCGACAAGATTCCCTGGCAGAAGGTTCTCCACGAACTGCCGCAGGTTTTCCCGAACGACAGCGTTGTGGAAGAAGGTTATTTTCCCGTTAATGAGCCCCAGCAGGGTGGGAGTGCTGTGGGCACCCAGGTGGTGGGCGAGGCGCCGCTCGTACCCTGCGTGCACGACGCCGATTCCCGCTCCTGGAAAAGGAGAGCAGCGGCTTCAGGTGAAAGATCCCCAGCAAACCCGAATGCCCAGTGGAAAACCGGCGACCTGCTCCCTTGCCCAGCACCCCGGAGTTAGTAATGTTTGGGAAAGCGTTAGGATAAATCTCTGAGGAAATCTAAAGGTTAAACAAAGTCCTGCAAAGCTGAAGGCCAACACTGGGTGCACACACAGCCTCATCCTTACCCAGCGCCTCCAATTCCTGAGCGACTTCCTTCCACACGGGCTCGATGTGGATGCAGCTGAAGCACCAGTCCGAGGTGATTTTGATGAGGTAAGGTTTCTTGAAACTGTCCGGCACGATTTCATTGATGTAGTGGGAAAAGTGGAGCAAATACTTCTCGTCGGAGGTGTCGCGTCTCTCGGAATTGAAAGGGAAGTGGAAGAAGGACTCGTCGAAATAGAAGCCATCGTGGAAGCGGTGGAACTGGCGATGCTGGTGCTGAGAGAAGCCCTGGCTTTCCCCAGCATCTCCATAGCGATCGAAGTTTGCCCTCTTTTCCTCGTTGGAGAGAATCTGGGAAGCAGATGATGGAAAAACCATGAAGGGGAACTGCCCTGACCGTAATCCCTTAGTAAATGACTGTGCGGGATAAATACTCTGGAAAAGGGAACTATCGCATCCCTCCAGGCTCACTGTGGGAAACAGGGGTAAAAAAAAGCCAAAGCCCAAAGAAAAGGAGCCTCTAAATCCAGACTGTTGTACCCACTTCTGACACCAACAGCTCCCTGGGACAGAACATCCCACATTGGGATTCCCACAAATGCTGTTTTCTGGATCAGCTTTTGCTAACTCTTTGAACCCAGAGGGTTTTCTCAGCACATCAGCAAGTGACAAAAATCTTCACCAAGAAGCCAGGAGCCCCACAGAGAAACTGTATTTTTTTGGCAGTGAAATAAGGATTTACTTTCAGCTCCTTGGGCTCAGCTGCCACAAACTAGGGCAGCCAATTTCCACAGCAATGTGCAAATAACTACTACTGAGAATAATCTGAGGTGACCAAAGCCCTGTGATGATTAATGTTGCTTACATCACCCCAAAATGCTTTTATGTGCATGTGACACGGACAAGATGCTGCCTAGCCGGGCAGGGCTCAGTGAATACTCTCTCCTCCTGCCTTTGAGGCTTTTTAGCCAGAACAGGGCAGGCCTGTAGCAAAATATTTGCAGCAGAGGCCACGCTGGTGACTCCAGTGGCTCTGTCAACAAAGCTGACCAACCTTTTTTAGGTGGGTAGTGTCCACCTCTACAGAGTCAATCACCTTTACCATGTAGCAATACACCAGAAAAGCACAGGAAAAATAAGGTCTCTTAATGTTAACAACGGCAGGAGTTTATAAGAAGCACATGTTACCTCGTAGGCCTTGCTAATTTGGATGAATTTGTCTTCTGCTCCCGGGTCCTTGTTTTTGTCAGGGTGCCTACGAGGCAGAACCAGAGGAAAAGGGGTCAGTGGTTCCCTGGAGGGTACAGGGAGCTGTCGGCCTGTGTTTGGAGGCGAGCAGAACATGGACAGTTACGACGTGCCGTGGCATCCCCGAGGCTGAGATCAGATTTATACCCAGCACGTGCTGCCCCTATCCAAACCCCATCCCAAAACGCAGCACTGGGATGCGTGTGGTGTGCCTGCGGACCTGTGCCTCTGTCTGATCCACCACCAACAGCCCAAGCCCAGGACAAGGGAGCATGCCTCTGTCCTAGCAATGGCTCCCTTGGCTGCTGCCTCACCTGTCCACTGGGTTCTTCCTTAAATCACCTCCTGCCACAGCCCTCGGGGATGTCTCATGCAAGACAACAGCTCTGGGTGAGGCTCTTTCCCCAGGCGATGCCTCGAGCCTGCCCCTCACCACATACCACGGGTGCAGGGGTGTGACATTAGTGCACCTGATGCCTTTCCCTCCCACAGCACAGGGATTGGGTTGCCCTTGGACAGTGAGGTATAAAGCTGAGACTTAAACCACAGTGTATTAAAAGTTCCCTGTTGAGTAAGGGAGAACCTTTTATCCCCACAACTGAACTCCAGGAGAATTTCTCCCCCCAATAGTCAGACTCCAGGAGAACTTTTTCCCCTTGTAGGCAGACTCTATAAGAACTTTTTGCCCCATAGCCAGACTCCGAGAGAATCTTCTCCTACAGCCAGTCTCTGGAAGAACTTTTCCCCTCTGCAGTCAGACTCCAGGATAACTTTTCCACCTACAACCAGACTCTGGAAAAACTTTTCTCCCCACAGCCAGACTCCAAGAGAATATTTTCCCCCAAAGCCTGACTCCGGGAGAATTTCCCCCCCCCATAGCCAGACCCTGAAAGAACTTTCCCCTCTGTAGTCAGACTTCAGGACAACTTTTACCCCCTTAGCCAGACTCTGGGAGAACTTTTCCCCCCATAGTCAAACCCTAGGAGAACTTATCCCCCGTGCTGCCAGACTCTGGGAGAATTTCGCCCCCACAGCCAGACCCTGGAAGAAGTTTCCCCTCCGTAGTCAGACTCCAGGAGAACTGCCCCCCCCGCCCAT
>VZRE01003886.1:0-81070 GCA_013396775.1 Cephalopterus ornatus | reverse complement strand
TTTTTATACAGCCTTGGTTTGATCATTTCGGCATTTCGGTAGCTTTTCCCTTCTCCCTCTCTTGTGTTCATAGAGGAGGTGGGGGGAGGAGAGGCTGCAAACTGTAAGGTTTGAGCATTTGGCGGGAAAGTCGGATCCAAACCGTTACACTTCTGGAATAGAGAGACAAAAACATTAGCTCAGTTGGTTAGAGCATGGTGCTAATAACACCAAGGTCGTGGGTTAGATCCCCCTACAGGCCATTCACTTAACAGTTGGACTTGATGATCCTTGTGGGTCTCTTCCAACTCAGAATGTTCTTTGACTCTGTAAAGACAGACCTTTCTCTCTTTTTTTTGGCTAGTTTTTATGTATTTATTGTGCTGTTGTGCCTCCATTTTGTATTCTTAGTTAAAGGTGTTAAATATCATCCTAAGAAGATTTAGGTGAATCCGCACAAGAGAGCAGGAATGCCTCAGGTTGCTCCAATAATCATGCTCCCAGGACCTGTGCTCTATCTGTGCACAAAATTGTGTTGCATCCTGGACAACACAGTCCTGATTTTGAATGTTCCCATAAAGAGACATACTGGAGTGTACACAGCCTGCAAAAGGTCCACATCTGCTTTTACAGTGTAGGGAAATCCAAGATCATGGGCTTGAAGTTGACTGCAACCAGGTTGAGTCAATAGGGTTGAAGGCAAGCCACAGGGCTGCCTAAGCATATTGCTATCTTAGCCATAAGCATAAGCATCTTGCCTGTCAATATAAACTTTGCTCCTTTGTATCTCCATTCCTGATTAACTCAGGTCCCTTTTCAGTGAACTGGGACATGAAGATCCCCTTTAGAAGCAGCCAGATTGAACTGAGATCCTGGATAGCTCACTAAAGTGGCAGACACCATGTTGATTTGGTGAAGGAGGACTGTTGGAATGCCTGGCCATGCTTGAGGTGTTGTTCTCAGCAACCAGCAGTGTGATTTTAAATTTATTAAGCAACTCAGGTATACACAAAAACAAAGTTTATCAAGAATTAGATAGCCTTATTTCATCAGAGCTTTTTCCTAGATGTGGATCATTATAATGATTCTGTGTCATTATTAATAACTTAAATAGAGTTTGCTTTCAACAAGGTTCGACTACCTGTATAATAATGTTGGTTTTGATTGACTGCTGTGACTGCAAGCTGACAATGTTGTGAGCCATCACAGTAGGTGGAGGGATGTTTTTCACTCTACTATTCTAAAAAGTACCTTTTGTATTTATTTGCATTCTACCATATTATTTTACTCGTTGTGGTTGGAGTAAATTTACTCATTGAATAAAATGAACAACAGGACTGAATGAAGACGTTCATATTCCATCATTACTCAGAAATCTGAGTATACAGAGATAAAGAAAACATGTCAACTTGTGAATGGGAAAATGTGTCCCTCTCTTACTCACTTTTCTTCCATTGAAGAATTACGGCCCTTCACAGACAATATCAATGAAAAGCTCCACAAGCAACTTGCAGCAAAACAGCAAAAGCTACAGACACATCCTACCTGCTTTTGTATATTTATCTTAGGGAACAAACTTGCAGAAAAATGATTTCATGGGCTAACAATCTAACAACATGGTTAGCGGGTATCCCATGAAGATTTTTATGGGACATACAGATGCCCCTGTAACCAATTCTTCAATGTCAGTCACACTAGCAAAATGAAAGCTGTAGGAGGCTTCCCTACCTGAATTGCTTTCATCTGTTATAGGGATATATTCCTTAGAAAAGAATTCAGAAAAGAGCGAAATTGAGTCATACTCAAGAACTGCTTCTGTTAAGACTACATATGAGATGCATTCTTCATCCAAGATGCCACATATATTAAAATGGTTATACACAGGGGCTGATGATAGGTGACCATTTGTGAGAGTCAGATAATGTATCACTTTCCCAAAAGTAGGCAGACTGCTTATTACATTTAACTTGCTGCAAGTATCTTCTGGCAGTGCCAATGACAAAGAAAATTGCCTGGGCTTGAGCCATATTGGAACAAGAAATGAGGTAAACAATGATTTTAAAAAGTAATCCTCTGCAGTGGTTTTTCTTTTATTAAGTCATTTTGATATACTATTCCGCACATGTAAATTATATGTGATAGTCATAAAAGACTCTTGCCTTGAATTACTTATATTATTTGCTGGTCCTTTCAGGCTGTTATTATAATTGATATATAGTCAAACTTGCAATCACACTCATTTAAGTAGATTAATAGATCTGTCAGGTAAAAGACCCCGAAGTTTTGAAGCCTCTGGTGTAACCAGCTTCAGGGAACATGGTACGGTGGATTTTCATAAGACTAGAAAAATACATACTAATGCAGCATGAACTGAAATCCAAGCAAGTCAAGAAAGGCATCAGTAACTATTAGAAAAGTATCACTTTGCAATATAAGAACTGGGTCTGAAGTCTTTTGCTTCTGACATAGAATAAACAGCATTAAAACACCAGCAGTCTGGATGGTTGCTATGGAGAGCTCTGGTGACTTCACTCACTGCCGAAGAACTAACCGATGGACCACATCCAAGAAGTAGGAATTCAGGACCTAAATCTGAATTGGACCTTTGATGAACAAGTTCAAAATGACATGGTTCTTGAAGATTTACCTACACACCATACCTTCTTGCTTTAAATAAAGTGGATTCATATAATCAAGGGAAAATAATAAATAGATTTATGCCTTCCTATGACTGTACTTCTCAACTCATTGCTCCTGCCTAATCTTAGTTGAAAAAGTCAGTAGGGAAATGCTGTTGATTAGGGCCTTAAAGTGATCATTGTAATAGATATTTTTGAAAATATGTAATTGCTAACATGAGATCAACAGTCATCATAAAGTAAGAAACAGCTTCCATTTCTTTTAAAATGTTGGACCGGGGTGAAGGGAGTACATAGTGGCCTAGCTGTTTCTTTACTCCCTTCCTCAGACTGAGTCAAATCTATTATACTCTCTACCTCCTTTGGTGGAAAAAACTAGACAGAACTTCATCCACCTTTCTACATTTCTCCCTGTTATAACAGCTATGGCAAGAGTGGGGGGAGCAAATCACCCATGGCTCCACCAGTCTGACTGCTTGACTGCTACCACCAATGAGAAATTAATGAAGCCATAGATGAAAAAATGGGAGAAGTTCTGTCTCACCTTCCCCTTCCCAAGCCCCTGGTGTAAAAGAAGTATTAGGGTGGCCTGAGACTCACTGAAGTAGTAGTGCATCTGGCAATTCAACCTAACATTTATAATTGGACCCACAACTCTCTCTTCATGCCTGAGAGCAACACACTTTTCCATTTGTGCAGTCATCTATGCTAGTCCAAAGGGGTAGATAAATCAACAGTCTGGAAAATAAGGCTTCATGACTGTTTTATATTCATTTTGCATAAGTACAAATGACTGCACAAGTGCCAAATGATAAAGCATCAGACCTACACAGGTGTTAAATAAACAGCAAATAGTCCCCACTTTATTTCCAAATATAATCAGTATGAGTAGAAGAAACTTCAGTACAGCTCATAGGTAGTAATACACGAAAACAAACAGCATTTTTATTAAACACAAAATACATACGTTTTTATATCTGACTTCAATAATGTCTGGGACTGATATAATTTGTATTACTCCTAAAACTCCACAGATATTGAATGTTTTTCTGCATCAGTTAGAATATAGTATGAGTTACTAAAATTAATAGTTAATTGAATTATAACACTATGATTACATTACATGACAGCCATGTACTTACTTGTCAGTCAGCTGTAACTTGTGTTAATAAGATTCACTGAGCTCATTATCTTTTGTCGACTGTTAATTTCTGAAAAAAAGACCTGTGAACAGAAAAGATGTTGTCTTGTTAAGCAAATGCCAGATTGTTATTGAACACTCCACAGGAATAATGAAAAGAAATAATTTTCACAAAGAACCTGAAATTATTTGATTGACCTTTATGATTCTACTCCATAACAAAATTGGAAATTTCCAGATCCAGGTAGTACTAAAAACCTTTCAGGATTTTAAAGGTTGAGGAAACTGTTTATGACGCATACAGATTTTTATTTTTATTTTTTTGATGAACGACACCCACCTTGATAATCACAGGATCACAGAATGGGTGAGGTCGGAAGGGATCACGGTGAGTTATCTAGTCCAACCTCCCTGCTCTGGCAGGGACATCCTAGAGCACATTGCACAGGATTGTGTCGAGATGGTTCTTAAATATCTCTAGTGAGAGAGAGTCCTCAACCTCTCTAGGCAACCAGTTCCAGTGCACAGTCACCCCCAGAGTAATAACAACCCCATCTCAGATCATGCCCATTCAGTAATGTGAATGAAGTGCCTTAAAATGTATGACCTGAAAAAGCTATCTGAACCATGTAGTTCAGATCATTTCTATACAGGTCGCTGTACAATAAGGTTTTATTTTCTGCCCTCCTTTGCCACAACAGACAAACAGCATGCACAAGGTTTACAAACTTGTGTACTGAAGGACCAAAGTCCAAAAATCTCACAGTATGCCACTCAAGAGCATCAAACATGATTGAACAAATGAACTACAGCCCTTGCTACTAAGAAAAAAAAGGGGTTCCTAAGTCTCTGACCTGGGGAAAATAGCTTTCTGCCCCAGCATCTAGCAACCATTTCAACACTGAGCACTGGAAGGACACAACAGCTAAGCCTGAATTTCTCAGTATCATAAAACACTTCAAAACACCCCACCCAGCATACAGTCTTGTGACTAATACTCACTGTATCTGAGGAAGGAAACATACTTATGGGGAAAGGCAAAAATACTATTTTCTTCACTTTTCTTCACTTTCTTACATGTGAACTAAAGTACAAATCTATTTCAATGTAAGTATGTGACTAAAATGTATTTTCAGGACAAATATATGGCTAAAAGCATGTTTATTGCCTTCCTTTCAATTCCATTTCAAGAATATCAGAAAGTCTCATCTTTAAGCTTTTATTTTGAACACCAGACTACCTCTATTATGTCATTAAATCCTTTTATTGGCTTATCAATCTTCATCTTGAAAGAATTTAGGTCCCCACCACCCTTTATGAAAGGTTACTAAAAATTGTGGATATGTTATAGTCATGAAACTTCTTAATTTCCAGGACCAATTTTATCCTCTCTGTTTATTTCTTGGTTGTTTTGTTTTATTTAATTTCATTTTTCTCCCCTCAGTATTAGAAATGTAACTTTTTCTTGTATTTGGTCTGCAAAAATTTGACTTCTCATTTTATTTCTGTAACACCACCATATTCCCATTGCACTGGCTCACGGGGTGATCAATCTCTATTTTTTAGGGGTGTCCATCAGATTGCACCAAACACAAAGAGCAGGCCGTCATTTTGGCCATGATCTCTCTTTCAATCCGTGGGGAGAGGTTTCTCTGCAGCATTGCATTAGTCACTAACTGCAATATTAACAAGCATGGGCCCCAAAATCTTTCTGTATATGACACCTCTATTTTCTGATAGCTCCTTTTCTGTGTGGTTCACTGAGGCTTACCCTAAACAATTCTTTGTTATGATTCTTATATTAGACCTATTAATTTTCAACTAAATTGCTTAATCTTAATCTTCATCCTAATCTGAATTGCTTGGAGCAATCCAGTTTGAAACAAGAAACGCTGTTTTATTGAGCTCAAGTGGCACCAAGTTTGCATACCCTACTACTCCTATTATTTTCTATTTATAGAAGTTTTGCTACTTCTAAGACTAATGTCTCAATTATAAATTCACAGAACATTATCCACTGGCCTTTCCTAGTGAAGAATCACACGCTGAGTTCATACATAATTTTCCAGTGCCTACCAATATCTAAGATATGCATTACTGCAAAGTGATACAGCCTATTATGATTCTTTTACCTAATTTCAAAGTCTGGGGTTTTTTTTCTCATGATGTGCATTTCCACCTACTGATTTTGTATCATTTCGTGTCATTCTAAGTTCTATATGTCCTTCTGTAGAAGAAATTTTTTCATGAACTTCTGATCATAAAAAGTTCGTGATGGCAAAGTTGCTCACAGAAAGCTTCAGTCTGGAATGCTCTTATATGGCAATTTCTAACTAATGTGTTTCTAACTAATGAGTTTAGCATGGATAAATTTTGCATCCTTCAATGTATTTTCCTCAAAGTGTTTTGTTTCGCACACTAACAATAATTTTATCTATAAATTACTGGAATTACGGCTTCAAATAATTCACAAACTCTTCTGTATTTTCAACTGTTGTGTCTACCTCTCAGTAGGAAACATCACTCTCAGATGCTTGATTTCTTCAAAGAGTACAGCACCCTTCACACTGAAATACTGAGATGCCCCTTATGATTTAATTAAGTGAAAACTAGGATAACATCAAGTGCCTCAGAACAAGATGCTGTTAGAGATAAGGCTGAGTGCCTTCCTTCTGTTTGCACTTGTTGATACACAGAAATTCAAACACTGTTGACATGATAGATATATGAAACAATGATTGGATCATTTCACAGAATCACAGAACGTGTCAGGTTGGAAGGGACCACAGTGCGTTATCTGGGGGTCATCTGGTGCTCATGCAGGGTCATCCTTGAGCACATTGCCCAGGACTGTGTCCAGATGATTCTAGAATACCTCCGGTGAGGGATACTCCACAACTTCTATGGCCAGTCTGTTCCGGTGCTCGCTCACCCACACAGTAAAGTTCTTCCTCATATTTAGGTAGATCTTCCTGTGCATCAGTTTCTGATCATTGCTTCTTGTCTTGTTTATTTCAGTGGATGTTTCATAAAAATTCCCTTGATTTCACCCAGTATGAATATGGTTAGCATTTGGCACAGTTAAAAATTGACTAAAAGGAGGCTCTGACTATAGTAAAAAAAATAATAATAGCAATGCTATTATACATTTGATGTAACCAAGTTTAGAATCTCAGTCTGAAAATACAAAGCATTACTTGCAGGAAAATGAAGGAAAAAAATGTTTCAAAATAATCAACACTTCAAAAATTTTTTTTAACTTCTTAGCTTAATATGCACACAGCTTTCCTACCCAGCCCTCTGGAATAGCATGTCTATATAGCACATATTTGTAAAAAGAAAGCTACATTAAATTAATTATATATTTCAATTTTAACACACTAAATGGAAACCATGTAAAGTCAAAGAGTATTCAATGCTAAATAGACCATTCTTCCTCTTGTATATAACTATCTATTTTTAATTTACACAAATAATATTATTTGCCTTTTCTATCAAGAAGACCTTGTGTATGTTTTTCTTTGTAGAGGCAAACAGGAAATTCAATACTTATTATTGCAGAAATAATTCAACTTTTCTTTATTTTCTTTACAAATTCTCAGGTGCTGTGGGGGTATTCAGTCAGGTCACTGTAACAATCCATCCCAAGTCAGGTCATCAAGTTGCCTGGCAACCGTATTCAGGATTGACAAAGGCAAACTACCTTCCCTTTTTTTTTTTTTACCTCTCCTTTAAAATCAATATGACAAGCTTCATATTGGTGATGTGAGATTAGCTGAGAAAATGCATGAAATTGCTAGAGAAGTGCATTGCTCAAGATATTTGATTTTGAAGGCTAGGCCCAAGCACATCACTCTCTTACAGTTCTGTCATTATGGTTTTCCCTACCAGCAGCATTTGTTAAAGTATTATTTACAGAGATGCTATTTCATTTAGTACATGTGCTTCATCTCAGCAGCTGCTTTTCTTTTTATTTTATTTTCCTTTTTTTTTTTTAACTTGAGGGTGTTGGGGACTGTTTCATTCTTAACTGAGCAAGATCAGCCTGTATTTCATAACAATAAAATTATGATGTTTCTACTGAGTAGCTAAGTTTAGTGTTATTAGAAAGAGAATTTGATAGTGGAGTGAGGTAGCATGAATGTACTACTGTTCATATTCAAAAATTCAAGAACCTTTATTTTCTGAATGCAGCAAAATTCAGTGGACAGTGTTTGTTCATGAATCCAAATCCTATTTCAGCCATGGAACTTTCTGCTTTTCCAGTCACTTTGTAAGGGCCTGATCAGTGTTTTCATTTAATACTGCTGTTTTCATCCTCCCTTTAATCTTCCCCAATATCTTTACAGTTTTCCTTAAGAGTAATCAACATACCACTAAGTGATGGTTAAACAAAACCCCAAATCCTCTTGTTAATTTCAAATTTTTTACCTTTGCATTTGAAATCAATATTGCTATTTGAGCATGCCAGTGTGCGTTGTTTTGGGCACCAGAGTTAGAAATAAATCAGGATCAAAGCCAAAGTCCTTGCCCTGGTTCCAGTTCATCACAGTGTCAGCCACGTACCTTCAATCAAACAACTGGTGTGATCCTGACAAGTAAGGGCATCTCCTGCTGCCTTTCTGTCTTACGAGACATGACCTTGAATATCTTTACCCCTAAACCAAGGTAGAGCTGTTTTAAATTGGTTTTCTATCAGGAAAATAGTGGGGAATAATGATATCCATGAGTTGTACAAGTGTAAGAAAACTGAACTGTGGCAGAAAAAGATTGCAAAAGTCAGGATTTATTACAAGGATTTCAGAATTACAGGATACTGTAGAAAGGAAAAAAGAAGGATAATACAATCTTGATTTCAACAAAAATGAGTTATTGTAGCTAGACATGTGCTGAATTTCCCCATGTCGAGCATGTAGGCTATTTACGTGTGAGCTATGGACTGCTTACCACTTGATTGCATGATGGGTTGTCTTGGTCATTACACATCTTTTTCTATTTTCTTGTCCAAGACATGAAATTTGCGGGGCAGGAGATGAATGAAAAACAAGGGATGAATAGTGAAGTCTTCATTTTCAATACACGGTTACTCAAGTCTGCAGGGGTGTAGACACACTCCTACTATTTTGTGTGAACAAAAAAACACAAACTATTGTGAAACCTTTTGGCAGTTAGCAAAGAGCCATAAATGCAGCACATATGAGAAGCCATTTATATTTCAAATTAGTATTCAGAAAGGTTTGTTAAGGGTTTGAGAAGCTGAGCTGAACCCAAAGCTTCAATATAGGTAGTTTTGATGGAAAAGTATATTTGTTTATGCTCTGCTAGTGCTTGTGCTTATATCTGGCTGTCATCTACTTTCACATTTCACTTGCCTTCAGAGAGACAAACAGTGTGTTTTTCAAAATTCTGACACACTATGGCTGCCCATGCAGAAAAAATGATTTCTAGGCTAGTTCATTTTGCAAACTGGGTGGAAAAAAGCCAACCAACACCCACTCTCCCCTTCTCCCAGCCTCAGCCTTCAGGAGGCCCTTTTCAGGTCCTTCTGTCTGGCTTCTGTAATCAGAGCTCCCAAGAGAAAGGAATTTCCTCTCCCAAGAGGACTCCCTTCTCAGAATTCTGTCTAAAGGAACACAAATTCTTCTGCTAGCACTGATTGACAGTTAATAGAGCAAAGAATTAATCAAGTTGATAATTAATAAAATAAAGCAAAGAGCCCTGGTTAGAACTGAAATTTATAGTGTAACAAAATCAGGAAATGGTCAGCATTATATTCGGACATTTATGTTGCAGTATATGTATTTTTGTAGTAAGAGACAAAACACTTAAATTAGACAGTATTATTATTTAATTTGCACAAGGAAGAGTGAATCTTGTTAGACATCAATTATTGATGCAGAATTGCTTTGTAAATGTGTTCAAACTCAATAAATTTATACTGTACAAAGTGTTTCATCTGGTGAGCTAAAGTGACTTAGCTAGAATTACCTCCTCATGTGAGAAGCACAGTTAAAGAATATAAAATGCTGATGAATTTTGAAGACCAGAAGTTATTTTCACATCTCCACTCACTAGAAATCCCAAGGGAAATCTAACTAGACCAAACGAAAAAAAAAGTAAAACAAACTAAACAGGTGAACAAAATGTTATGAACATGTTTGTTCTTTCTTGTCAGCCTTTTTTTTCTAAATACATCTACTCACATTTTAATATTTTGAACTCATTAATGAGATAAATTCAGCACATCAAAGAATTTTCTGCAATTGTTTTTTCATAAAATAAAATTAAAAGGAAACTTAGCAAACAGCCACTCCTTCTTTTAGAAACTACGTAGCAAAAGAAATAATATATAAAGTTGCAACTAAAGAGGGGAGAACATTGCCAAACTAGAGTCTCATGCAGTTGACATATAATGATTGGTGGCTGAGATTGAAACCCTTTATCAAAGGTGATGGTGAAAACCATATGAGTTATAATCACGGCCTTCTCTTTGATCTTTCATCCAAGTGAAAGATTTTTTGAAAGTCTCACAATTATCACTGAAAGGGATGACATTCAGTTTCTACTAAGTGCAGAAATACAGGTGTGTTTTTTTTAAGCTTATGCCTAAAATGCAAGGGGAAAAACGATGACCCATATTAGTAGTAAGATTACCTCTGTAGAGTCACTCAGTTCTCACGTAGCCAGTGAACTACATACTGAATGTGCATTTTACAGAACCTATTACCTTTTAAACATAATATCCAAGCCTCACATTGCCAAGAGAAGTTTTATCAGCTTTCCATTTAATTCTGCCTTGTGCTACTAGCTCAAAATGAAGAAATATCAGTGGCATTTCATGGTAAATTAATAGGTATAGATAAAATCTTCTCTAAATATTCATTATATCTCATTATTGCAAATTAATGAGCAAGATTCTGAAATTAAGGGTAGTCACATTTGGAGATGTGTATCACTTTCGCTACATACGAGACGTAAGAAATAAATTCTTGTCTAAAGCAAAGTTCTGGTTTATTCCAAGGGAGGCCCTGAGAGAGGTGGCGGTATATTGTCTGTGGGGTAATCTGATTGATAGGAAATCAAAGACAGAACTGCTGCTTGGCTTGAGGTATGACAAACAGGTACCCATAACATTAAGTTTTAGTAGCTAGATCAATTCTTACATTCCTGAGTCTTATACTCAAAACACTCTACTGTGGTATCATGGCTGCATGCGGGAGTGGCTCAGAGGGCATGGCTGAGTTCACAGTTGATACTTGTCTACATTACTTAGCTTTGAGAGGGTCATTTAGTTTAGTTCTGGCCCAACTCTGTTAGTATTTATCAGGAGAAGCCACAAGTCACCAGGTTTTTGAAAATATGTTTCCCTATCTTGCTTGTGGGACGTAGCATCTTGTTTCTGATCCAGGCAGCCTCCGCATACATCTTTACATTTACAATGATATTAAGTGACCTTTTCTGATACTGTCTGACACTGTGAAAGAATCTGAAGGGGATCAGAATTCAAAATGAATGTTGGTGGTCTGCAAGGACAAAATTGACTCACAGTGGTATCTTTGCAGGACTACACAATGCTGAGACGCTTAGAGAGATAAAACACAGATAATATGTAGATGCCCATGTCTGCACACATGCGTAAGAGAAGTCTGTGCTTAGGGAAGATTGAGCCAGACTCCTCTCAGAGGTGCTCACTTGGTCTATTCAGCCTGGAGAAGAGGAGGATGAGGGAAAATCTCATTGTAGTCTACAACTTTCTCATGAGAGGAAGAGGACTTACTCTCTAGAGCTTTCACTAACTTTGTTGCTCTTCTCCGGACATGCTCCAGCACCTCAATGCAATTCTTCCAGTGAGGGGTCCAAAACTGAACACAGCACTCAAGATATGGTCTCATCAACGCTGAGTACAGAGGGACAATTACTTCCCTGGTCCTGCTGGCCACACTATTGTTAATACAGGCCAGGAGGCCCTTGGCCTTGGCCACCTGGACACACTGCTGGCTTGGGTGTTGACTAGCACCCCCAGGTCCTTTTCTGATGGACAGATTTGCAGCCACCCTGCTCCCAACCTGTAATGCTGCATGCATTGTTGTGACCAAAGTGCAGAACCTGGCACTTGATCATGTTGAACCTCATACATCAGTGGTCTTGGCCCACTGATGTAGCCTGTCCAGATCTCTCTGCAGAGCCCTTCTACCCTCCAGCAGATCAACATTCCCTCCCAAATCTCTGTTCTCAAAGTCACTAAAAACTCAGTTGAAAAAGTCCTGAACAACATGATTAAAATTGTCCCTGTTTGGAGCAGGATGTGGGACCAGATGTCATCCAGAGATCTTTTCCAACCTAAATTATTCCATGATTCTGTGATAACTCAGCTTTGTAAATAAATGGTGGGAACAGTCCTCCAAAAGTGGGATGTCTTAAATTAAAGCATTTGATTGAGAAACATCTTAGCTTTTTAGCATTTAAAGACTCTGAAACAAACAAACAAAAAAAAAATTGGATATGGGGAGGAGAGACGTCTAACTTAGAAGCACCATGCTCTCTAAATGCAAGGCTACCGAAGAACTCCAAAACCAGGTGAAAGAATGACTAATATTTCAGAGTATATCACTGAAATCTTTAAATGTGCGTTCTGCTCCTGATGCAAAGTGTTTCATCTTCAGGAAACTCAGCATTTAGTGTCACCATGTTCAGTGTTCCTTTGGGGCCCTGTGGAAAATATAAAGATGTTCTTTCCACTTCAGAGCTTGCTATGGACTAGCTCTTTTCTGTTTAACCAGTTTTGCCACCTTCTCTGGCTGGTTCTGTCACTCAGCTGGCAGTGGCTTTTCTCTGTGTCCTCATTCCGTATCATCAGTCTTTTGGGTGGACACCTCTATTTTCTGTAATCTCTGCCATCTGAGGGGAAAAGACCCACCTTTCCCTATTTTATAGAACCTCCACATGCATTACTTTCAAAGCTCAGAGAGAAAAGTTTCTTTTGCCAGCTTGCTTAATACTATTTTTATTTCTTCTGACTGTCTTTCCACTTTGAGTTCATACTATTGTTTAAGTCCAAAGGATTCTCCTAATTAGTATCTAAAAATGTAAATAAAATTAACTTTCCCTCAAATTAATAAAATAAATTTATAGTAATAAAAGGACTCATACAAATGACAAAATTACTATAGAATAAACAGTTCCACTCATCTGAAATATATGTAAATAAAGTCTGACGCATTTTAGAAATGTGGTTTACCTTTGCCATACAGTAAGAAACAATAAGGCCTGTAAAAAATGAGATTCATGTGAAAGTGTCCATTTAAACTCTGTAAACCAGATTCTGTGACCTCTGTTGATAGCATTTTTGCCTGATTAATGAAAGAAAAAAAAAGACAGAAATACTTTGCTCATATTAATACCAACACAAGAGGTACATTCATTCCATCCTCTGTTGTCAGTGGATTCACAGTCAAACCTTTGTTAGATGGTACCCATCCTCCCTTCACATGGGTGATACAAATCATGTCTTTCTCATGAGAAAAAATCTTCTGCACTCTTTCAAAAAGAAAAGTCTAATACATTTTGGAGGGCTTTCTTCCCTTTTAATAGATACTGGTAGCCAAGAAAGAAATATAATTTAGGACACAGAACTGTTTTAGTGTGTAAACTTGTGGTGCCATACAATATGTCTTAATATTGCAGGTTTAATACTAACTGTGCCCTAGTAATTTAATAATTCTGTGGGAAGACTGCTGGGTAATAGTGGATATTTGTCTTGTGATTTCTTTGTGGCAAATCAGAAATTACAGCAGTGCTCAAAGGAATAGAAATCTTAGATACTCATGACCTTCACTGAAACCCCTTTCGTCACTTGTCAGTTCTTTAAGGGGCAATTTAATTGTAGCTCTTTGGCGGTGACAAGGTAAGTGCTGGCATTTTGGCACTGTCATTCATTAACCTCATGCAATGTCAGCAGCAGTGCCTCAAACATGTCACCATTTCCCCAGTGATGGCAAGCTGACTTTTAGGACATATGTTATTTCAGAAATGCCTACTAGACAAGTCTGCATGCTTCACATTCTTTTGTTTGGCATCATTTGTGTATTGTTTATTCAGTTAAATAGCTTCAAGAGTAAAACCAACTTGTCTCAATCCAGGAAAATATAATCTACCAAGAGTCATGAACAAAAAATGACCTAAATGTTTTATCTTACTCAGAGATTAAAAGCAAACAAAACCTCAAACAAAAATCAGACAAAACCAAACCAAACCAACCAAACAAACAAAAACAAAAAAAAGAATCCCTTGAGTATAAACTGCAAGGAAAAATAATCTCTTATCACGATACCTGAAGGTAAAATAAAGTTCTTTTAGGTGTAAATTTTTAAAGCAGACATGTGGGTGAAAGAAATTGCTGAGAATGTATGAGAGTGGTGTGTAAGCAGAAAGATCGAAACTCCGGGCAGATGAAGTTAAATGAATTGCAGTACAGTGCTGAGGGCCAAACCAGACATTCCATGCACTGTTACAGCGCAGCTGTAAAGAAACAATAATTACTTCCAAACATTACACTGAATGCAATGGTATACATTATATAAGCAGTGTTTTTCAAGTGAAATGCCATCCATGCTAAAGAAATGTTAATACAGAATGGCATCAGTAGGAAAGCAACAATGACTGTAGCAGGAACTTTTCCAGTCAAGGAAGTGGTGTTAGGTGTAAAGAGAAAGATTAAAAAAGCCCACCACATCCAATTAGAGGGTTGGGATTCTGTCTTATGAAAGTCCTGCCATTCTAACACGGCAGGCACTATGAGAGTCCTCTTTTCCAAGAGCAGCACTGCATTGCAGAGCTGCAGCTCAACCCCACACTGACAACAGCACTTTGCCAGGAGGGCCCACTGCACATCCACGCCAGTCACACTAATTGATCCAACAGTCTCTGCTATGGCAGTTTAAGAGAATTTAGATTCTCTCTGGATTTTGCTCCCTCTTCCCCCAGGGCTGGCAATACAGATGAGTGATTTCCTTTTGTCATACATAAAGATTTGGAAACACAACATTAATTGCTGTCCTGACAGTTTCCAATTTGATGAACAAAAATTGAACCAAAGCAAAAATAAATGCAGGAATGATTGGATTGAAAGATTATGATGAATCTCTGAATGTTGTGCCCCCTTCTAAGTTTTTCTGATATCTTTCAGGAGCTAAAACACTTCTCACATATTAAATACAGCATTACAGAAATATAACATTTTCTAGTCAAAAATTAAAGACATTTCTTCTGCTGCACAAATAACTAAAAACAAATTCTCAGTGGAAGGAGCAAGTTGCAAATGTAAGAAATTAATAGGTAAAAATGATCCTACACTCTCTTGTTGCTTTTTTTTCTAGGTAAAATATCACATTCTGCTCTATCTTACCTTTGTATTGGTCCCCACTTCCATGCTATCTCACTTAAGGGGCTTCTCAGAAGATCAATCCTCAAGTAACAAAGAATTGGATGGCTTTTATCAAGTCCTTTCCTTCCTTGAATGGCAAAAATATGATACTACTGGCCATGGAGAGAGCCAAGCAGGTCAATGTGAGGGCAGAACTGACTCATTATCTTTATTTTATACACATTTAACCAAAAAGGTGAGAGAAGCTAAATGTCATGGTGCTATGCCTGAGAGAGCTGGCAGGGTAGGAAAACAGAAAGCAAGCCTTGCTCCATCGGCTACTTCCAATCAGCTGTACCAATTTTAATTTGCTTCTTTCCTGGAAAGGTCTTGAAAAATTTAGCAAACATCAATTATCCAGGCATGTCCACAATAAAATAGAAACCTGTATTAACTCTAAGACAGGCAGAAACAGGAAACAGTTGTGAATTTTGTACCCTTCATTTCATCAGAATTAATCTCTTGACTACAGTCGAAGTGGTGACATTTCCCTCCAGATTCCAGTGTGTAATTGCTCATGTTTAGGTTGCCTTGAGATAGGAGTCTATAGCCATTTGCCCAGCTACAGAGTACATCTGAGGGTATCTGCATGGAGCTGACAGATGTGATACAAGACCTGCATGATGCTCACGTCTCTTGGAGCAGCCCATGCTATCTCCAAATGTACTGGACAGCTTACCATAGTGAGTAACTGAGATTCTTAAACTTATCTGTTCATAACATGGTTTTCTATATAAGCTGCAAGTAGAAGCACAAGCTGTAGCCAGGGAATATATAGTCAATATGATCAATGCAGATGACAGGGAAATTCAACTCACTCTATTGCACTGTCCCATCTGAATTGCTCTCTAGGCTTCAGTGGCTGCACTGATCAGATCTTTATGGAGACTTGGAGAGCTCTGAATACATTCTAAACTATTCTTAGGTTTCTTATAAATATTCTATTTGACTTTTTCCCTTGAAAAAGCTTATCCTTTAATCCTATAATACCAAGCCTCATTTTTCACCTGCTGTGAATAAACACATTATTTGGGGATATCATAAATATACCAAATATAACAAAAGACAGTGTTTTCTTTTTACAGGAAGTAACAAAATGCATTATTTTGGGGTTTGATGATGAATTTATTTCACAGTGGAACAAATCAGTTACTTTTATTGCTGTATTCAAGGTCTCAAAGAACAGGGTAATATTTAGCCTTCTGCCATCTAAGTTTGATAAGAACATCTTGAACTGGGCTAGGAAAACCGGTAATTCCAAATTTTTGTTGAAAAAGTTGAAAGTGGAAAGTCCCCAAAGGCTAACAAAAGGATAATCTCAGATATAATTCTGAGAGACTCAAAGAGCAGGTCAGAAATCTTTAAATGGGAGACAGGAAGCTTAATGTATGTTTTCATAGCAAAGTAATCTCTTGTAAATGCAGGACCAGCCAAAATCATAGTAAAGTAATCTACAACAAAGGGAGGGAGTGAAAGACATGATTCAGTGGAAAGAAAAACCTTTATAGGAAAGAGGAGTCAGAGAATCATGAAAGGATGCTGTCTTTGGCCAAAACTCCTAGAGTGCTGAGAGGAAACTGTGATAAAGAAATGTCTGTAAGTGTGTTCATTGTTTTCTATAGGTCTGCGCATTTCTCATGCTAAAAAGGAAGAAAAATGTCTAGAAAGGTATATGTTTGTCTGCATGTTGTCTTAGCCCAGTTTGGAATTAAACAGTAAAATGAAGTATCCAGAGATCTGTCTGTGTTAGTGGCTCTACTGGACCGAGCATTTTTCTCTGTCTCCAAAGCCAGCTAGCATGGCACAGTTCACTTCCACACAGTTAAAGTCTTTTCAGACCCAAAGCAGAGTGGTCACTGACTCTCTGTTCCCAGGCAGCCAGAGATGGCACTGGCCAGGGCCATGGTGCTGACCCTAGCCCTGCTTTGGTCATGCCACCCAGCATGAGTAGATGACCAGGAGAGTCCTAGGAAGGTGCTTGCTGAAGTTACCAGAAAATGCTAAGCCTTGGATGCAAGCGGATGAAGCAAAGGTTGGTTTCACCCCAGATTTAAAAAATGGGTTGAAATTCCATATTTCTGAATATTTTCAGATATCATTATATTTTCATAATTGTAATGACACTGTAGTCCTCTGTAGTTTACCTGCAGTGAAATTACAGTTCAGATTACTGGGTCATGGAGTGACCACAGAGCCCCAAAGTGTTTCTGCTGAAGGCATAATACCACATAAGCAAAGGTATATGGCCTTGAGAATTGTACTGTTGTTTGGTCCCAAGAACAAGACAGGATGGGACCTACCTAATTCAAGCTACTTTTAAATAAAGCCTTTTTTCCCTGAATAAAGTAGGCAATCAAACACAGTGGAGTGTCATTGCTGACCACACTAAGGTAAGGCAAGGTTCTGCTAGTGGGGTGGCTGCAGGGCTGGCTGCTTCTGCCAGAAGCTAGCAGAGTTTGTGTGGCTGAAGCTGAAGTGGTGCTAGTAGATCCAGCCAGATTATCAGTGATTGGAGTTTTTCTGCTGCTTTCTCAAAAAAATCCAACAACCCCCCTGCCAAACAATCAATCAAACAAAACCCAAACAAACTCCAAACAAAACAAAAAAAACCCAAACAAAACAAAACAAAACAAATCAACCTCACTACAACCACCAAATCAAACATTTATTATATCTTCTTCATGTCAGATTTTCTGTTCAGGAATTAACTGATTACATATGGCTTTATATCAAATGAAGATCTAAAGTAACATATCTACCGTTGTACAAAATCCCAGTTGATGAGGTAGTGAAACATCTCTACTCTATTCGGGTAAATAAAATCATTTTGCTGCTAACTTCTTGGCACAATTGGTCAGCTCTTTGCTGTAATCAAAGTTCAGCGGCCTTGAACTGTTCTATAGGATACTTCAACACATAGCCAAAGAGTAAATACTTGACATGTTTTTTACTAGGTGTGAGCATCTTACCTGTCCACTAAGGCACAAAACATTTATTTCCACAAAAGCAGCAGGACTCATAGGTTTCAGCCTTGTTTTTATTGCCATTTATCTCTGTGCCATGCGTAGGTGACAACTGCATGGGAAATCCTGACATTGCTCAGTTGGATGGCAGTTTTTTCCCAGACTTGAGTGAGTGTCTCACTTTTGAAGAGGGGTGCAGGAGGAGTTCTGAACAATTGCTATGTACAGCTACAAACAACAGCAAGAGGGAGAAGGCAGTGGGGAAATCAGTTGGTAGGAAATGAACTTTTGTAATATAACCCACAGAGAGAATTTAGGAGTTCAAACCATTAAGTTTCCACTAAAGCTAAATCAGACCTTGGATCTTTACCAGCCTTGCAGTAATTCAGCTATCCTAGCTGTCTTTGATAACATGAACCCTGTGAGCAAATGAAGAATCAGAGGCAGGAATACATTTAAACACTTTCATAAAGTTTCAAAGACTTCAGTGAAAATAGACAGTTCTTTTTTTTTCTTCAATAATTTCTATTCATTTCCTTCTTTTTAGTCATTGCGTTAGCATAATAAGCTTGATCCTTTTCAGTTAAAGAAAAATGTATTATAAGTTACTCTCCCTGTGTAGGTTCCATATGCACATGGAATAATATGTTTAGAAACCAAAGGAAATAGGTCTTTTAAAAATAATCTGTCATCCTGTAATGGTGTTTTGATTCTAACTCAATTCTTCCTGATCTCTCTCATTATTCACTGTTGAACTCTTTAATGCCAGAATTATAGGCCAGATGGCAGGAAAAGTGCAGGGAAAGTATTATTTCCCTGCAACATAAAGTTGGATGTCTCATTTTCGTTATTCTCTTTCACACCCAAGACGAATTCTAAGCTCTGCCACAGTGGCCCACATTGATTAAAGTGCAAAAAAGATACAAAAAGTCAGCAAATGAAAGGTTTCTAGCAAGGTGTATTAAGAAAATCAAGATGATACTTTTATACTTTTTAGTATTTTGAAATCTTTGCAATACCTCCTCTTTTGTATAGTAAGAGGTGGTTTTTAAGGAATGAAAGTGGAATTTAAGTTCCATTGAAATAAATGACAAAATTCTAAATAAATTTGCCAGGGGCAATTCTTCTTGCTTATTGCTTTTTCTATCAAACCTTCTAAATTAATTTTTTGCTAAACTAGACGACTGCCTTCCACAGGAGTAGTTTTCTAGAGTTCTCCAGTGAAAGCAGAGAGTATATACATATATATGCATACTTGGAAGCTTCACACCAATGTTAGATAAAATCTGTTTTTCATTAAATAAATAAATAACATCTGCTGGAATCTTAGAACAGACATTGAAAATTGCAAGCTGAAACACTTGCATATACTTGATGATTTGCATCAGGCATATCAAGCATTACTCCATCAGTAGTTCTGCAAATAAGGGTCAAATTCAGCCATGTGGGAATCATAAACAGAGGTTGGAATTATCAGCAGAAACCTAAAAACTGCTGCTAAGCTTGGTTTGTATTTTAAAGATGGTTTTTCATCGTGTAGCTTTTCTTCTCCAAACTCTTTTTTCTTGCTTTACATTTTTTTTCTCCAGTTCTTTAGTTCTAGGCTTTTTACTTACAGACAACACTTGTCTTAATATATTTGGGATGCAAGTCAGCCTCTTCTCTGATTCACCCAGTTCTCTCCTCCCCAGATAACTGAAAGATAATACCTTTACAAAAGCCTTCCCTTCTGCCCTCCATTCTATGCTAATTATGAAATTTCTCCTTTTTGTTATATAAAAGAATAATTATAATAATCCTGCCTTTCTTGAAATATATGTCACTGTTTTTCAGAGTTTTTGCATGCATGTGAGAGGAGATGTCTCTATTTTTCTCTTTTGTTCCCAGTGTATTAGAACATACAGATGAGTGGTACTGACATATTCATCTGGATCTATCAAGTTACAGTTACTGGTACAAGTCTTCTGTTGTCTGTAGGACATCAACATATGCTATAATTATTGTTCCATCACTGCCCTCAAGAGTGAACATCTGCTCCTACCCTATCATCACAGTTTTAATCTTCTTGTAGCTCCTGTTTCCTTGAAGAGCAATCCAAATAAGACAGACCCTGTCTTTTACTTTTCTCCATTTTTTAAATAGCTTCCAGGCTTTCACCAGAGAGAAGTGAATACCTCGAGCTCCCACCAGTATTCATTTAAATGAAAAACTGAGTTCCCTGTAGCTGTGCTTGTGCCTGTAAGCAGATGGAGTGAGGTGGGAATCCAACTTGCTCACAGGCACAAACACAGCAACAGCAAATTGAATTTGCTATTCGAGGGTGGGGGCACAGCTCTCAGAGAGCATCCACAGCCTCTCTTAAAACTGAGCTGAGTGTGGGAACCACAGGATCTGCATCAATACTAAGTGTCCTCCCACCAGGACATAGGCATCCTGCTCTCTTGCAGCCTTTCCCAGCTGTGATGGAGAGCCCCTGTTCACCCATTCCACCCCAACTAACCTCTGTGGTTTGCACACTTAAACAATTTTTTTGTCTGTACCCTTTGGCCAGGATAAATACTACCCTTTGAAAGTAACAAAAGCAGGAGCAAAAATAAAATATTCCCGCAGCATATTGCACTTCACTGGCTAAGAGTGTTCACAAGTACCTGAAATAATGCTTTAGCATTGGTTTATTGTTGGACTCAATAATCATAAAGATCTTTTACAACCTAAACAATTGTATAATTCTATTGTCAATAAGCTTCTGTGGTCACAATGCATAACCAAACACGTACACTCATCTTGGCAGTGCTAAGGAGCCTTTGCCCTTCCAACATTTATCCCCACTTGATGAACACAGAAAATACTGCACCCATGACACATAAAAAACATAGTCTTTAGTGGAATGAGTTGTAACTTCAAACAACGTAAAACTGAGTGCAGAGTCAAAATGCTAAATATTAATACTGCATCACCATCAAGCCCTTAAATTTGAAAAAAAATATCTATTTATTTGAAGAAACCATAACCTGCATGAAAACAGTCTGGCATATTGTGGTGTGTGAAATCCATATCTGAATTTGCTCTGACTCTTCAAAACTTGTAGTTAGACCAACCAGTGTTGTCAAATGGCATTTTCTCCTTTTGTTACTGTTCAGCAGCCTCATCTCTATTGATTTGGAAGATGGTTTTGGAAGCAGTCCACATGAGAACCAATGCAAATTTCTACATTGTAACTTTAAATTGTTCTGTCATAATGAACCTCATACACCAGCAGTGAAATGAAGCACAAGTGACAATCTCAATACCATATATTAATAATGTCTGTGCTTTGAAGGTCTTTTCAATGCTGTATCTCATTTCACCATCTTCTTTGGAAATACTATTTATCTCTTGCTTTACAGTAAACACTTCATGATATATTTAACAATGGAAAAACTAATTCCTTTAATGTTTTGTAATTTTTTTTTTTTTGCTGATGATAAAGACTGAATCAAAGGTACTTACATTTTTTAATCATCAGGAATAACTCTGATGTTGACTCAATTTTTGCTGCATTTAGACCCCAACTATATGCAATCACACTTTGGGGAATGCCCTCACCACCTTTACATAAAATATCCTGAAGAGATGTTTTTGAACAAAATAAAAAAGCTGATTTTAACCTGTTTTTAGAAAAAAAAAAAAGTGAATACCCCTCTCCAAGTTAACCTCTTAGTTTTTTTCCTGCTTCAGACCTCTTAGCTAATTTCAACAAACTTTGACAGAAAAAGAGAAAGCTCAAGGGTATTAAATTCTTACTTAATTCCTAAAAGTAGATACCATATAGACAAAAGAAAACCAAATCAGAGTGATCACTGAAGAAAAAGCCTTGATGTCAGAGACCAGAGCACCAATATTAGAAAGAGTCATGAAGCAAAGTGCCCGAAGTTCTGATGGTTGGAACGTTTTGTTTTTCAGAAGAATCCCAAAGAGTAAAATGAAATGTATTTTAGAGGGTTTTGACACAGTAGATTTTATCATGCTCTTGACGTAGCTAACATTAAATGCAGGAGGCACTGAGAAATTGGAAGGATGGTTGAGTGGCACAAGACTGCTCTTGGGGGCAATCTCAGAAAGGTGTCTGCCTCAACCTTCCTCTGCTCTCCATCAGAGTAAATTACAATCAAAGCCTGTGCCTGCCTTGCAGGAGTCATGTCAGCTCTTACCATTGGGCCACATCTGTGCTGATGGCAAATGTACAGCGAAACATGTCTGAAGTGGGACTCCTCGTGTCATTCCTTTTTTACCTGCAAATGGTTATTAACTGGAGAAGGACTTGTCAAACAAATTTTCAATGTTCAGACCTGGTCACACTGAGTTAACACAGATGTGATATATGTATAGTACGGGATGTTACTTTAGGTCATATCAAAGCAGGCAGAGGTGTGATGTGGTACAACCTGATACAACATGACACCATCATGATTTCCTAGTAAGAGCCTAAACATTTTAAAAGAAGCATGTAGAAATTAACATACTTCTGAAGACAAATGTTTGCAAATCCTAAAGAACATTCATGGAACACAGAGTAAGAATACAGGTTTTTAAATTGCAGAGTGAATTCACTGCTTAAATACAAAAGATTGCATTTCAAGCAGCTCCTGTGTCGCCTCTGTATCTGCTTTCCCATTACATCCTTGCTGCATTGGTTTTCAAACTAATGTTGAATTTACTTTTCCTTATAAGATCCCCAAACCTAAAACAAAGAATAATTTGCAGCATATACGTCTGTCTAGACTAGCATTAGCTATCACAAAGGATTTAAAAGGTATGAAGGATTTGTTAGTAAGAGGAAAGTTGATGGATTTCTCTTTCTCCCACTAGATTAGGAGCCAAGAAAGTTCAGAGCAGGGCAAAAGTATCTCAGTAATTCCTTGAAGAAATTTCATATTCCCTAATCCTCAGACTCCTCCTTCTCTCAGAGAAAAACATATATTTATTATCCAAATAGCTCACAAATACCAGCACATGACAAACTTCTGCTGTCATTAATACTGAAATAGAAAAACGCTGCTGGAAACTCTAGTGTATTCATTTACACCAGTTGCATACTAGTTTTCAACCTGAATGTTAATTGCCCAGTGGAAGTGAAAAAATTTCTTTATTTGATTTTTTTTGATATATGTTTCACAAATGAAAAATATTCCCAGACAAGCCATTAAAAAAAGTTTATTTTTTTTCTTGGATTTTCTACATGTATAGTATAATTTACTTTAATTGTTCCACATATCACTCAAACTGGCTAGACTGCACAAGTAATATATAGACAAGTGTTCCCTTACCTTAAAACCCGTCACAATGTTTTTGTCCAGAAAGTTCTCATAATTCGGAGATCACCGTTCTTGCCAATAAGATGTAAGAGTAACAAACATAAACCACAAAAATTCTCAGGCTCATGAAAAGTGCTAAAACATTCTCACAGGTCACTGAATTGTCCTGCACTTCAAATGAATTCTAAAACTCACCACCTGCTTCCTCCTTTCCCTGTGCTTTTCTCCATGTGCTGCGATAGTCCCTGCTCTTTTATCTCCAGAGCTTTTCCCTTTTCTATGCTCTCCCTACACTTCAGAGGAGTAACTTCCCTTCCCTCACACATTCCTGTTTTACAATGCCAAGGCTTGGTTTATGTTAAATAAGGACAAGGAACATGATTAACCCTGTACTTGCTATAATGCTTCAGCTAACATGTACATCTTATCTGAATGAGCAAGAATATCCTGAGAGAGTCGGGAATTTTTCAGCCTGAAAAAAAGAAGGCTTCAGGGTGACCTCACAGCAGCCTTCCAGTATCTGAAGCGAACCTGCAAGAAAGATGGAGAGAGATTTTTTACAAGGGCATGTAGTGACAGGACAAGAGGTAATGGTTTCAAACTGAAAGTAGGCTAAGATTAGAAATTAGGAAGAAATTCTTTACTGTGAAGGTGGTGAGGCACTGGAACAGGTTGCCCAGAGAAGTTGTGGATGGAACACATCCCTGGAAGTATTCAAGGTCAGGTTGGATGGAGCTCTGAGCAACCTGGTCTGATGAAAAGTGTCTCTGCCCATGGCAGAGGTATTGGAAATAGACGATCTTTAATTCCAAGCCACTCCATTCTATCATTCTCATTCTAGTAACTGCTAATAGAATCACAGATATTTTCATTATGGTGTAACCATGTGACAATACTGTCACAGTTTTAGTAACAAGAAACAAATAATGTTGTTGTAATATAAGTTGCTACATGAAGATATTTTAACTGCTAGCCATCACAGGTCCACATGACTTACAGAACAAAGTGATGACAATCAACAACCCAGTTCTACTAATTACCAGTACAACTTTAGTCAACCAACTTGCCATACTTCTACTGTTTTATCGTATCCTTCTTAACAGTTTGTTCTTTCTGTCACCAAACACAATACATGGTGAACAGATGTGATTTTAAAAAACTTTGTCAAATTTTTAGTGCCCTTATGTTACATAATTTTTTTCCTATAATGGAGACAGCTCAAGCTCTTCACTTAAAATCTTTAAATTTTTACCTTTAGGAATTTCTGGACCACGCTTGACTTTGTTGTTTAGATATTCCACTGGTTGGGGTGGAGGAGAAGATCACCGCATCTTCTTTCTTCATCTGGAAGCTACTTTTCCATTAAATCTAAACATAATCCATTTTGTCTGTTAGCCTAGCCTTGAACTACAGTTGAAAGGAAAATGTGGTGTGCCTTTCTTCACCTATGTATCTGCTTTTGTGCATCAAGAGTCAGTTGAGTGTCTAGAATGAGGAAGAGCAAGCACTTTTACCCTTCCCACCTTCTCCCTATAATACTTTACCGTGACTAACTGACCAGTGTCACAACGAAAGCTTGGGAAGGTTTGTCTACAATATTAAGTCCTTGCCAAGCAACCTCTGTGAGTTAAGTCACCCAGTCAGAAGACTTTTATCAGCTTGGATGTAACTGCAGCAGCCAAGAAACTTTGTAAGTTTATGTAATACCAGTCCTGGAGGTGATGAAGCTGTATCAACTGCAACATTTCTGATACACAGCATCTCATTATTGATCTTTTAACAACAGCGACACTTTTCTGAGCAAGCAACTGCACTGACTGGTGATAATCTCAGCATATAAAATACTCTATCTTGAGCTCATTTGGAAAAAGAATAGTCTTTGATGAATCAGTATTTCAGTTTGATCCTTGTAAATCTAGATGAACCTTAATTTTACTTTACTCTCAATTCCAAAAAATATATGGGTAAATCTGGAGTAACTTGGGGTCAATTATCTGTCCTGGTTATTTAAAACTATACAACTGAGAAATCAAGAACAATGGCATTGTATAAGAGTATCAATGGCATAACTGAGATCAGAATCTGAACCTTTATGTTTCTAGTTTTCTTCATTTTTTATTTCATAAAAAATTATAGGTTGGCTTCTAAGTTGGTGTAAATCTGCATTGATTTCTGTCAGGCATCAGTTAAAATAGATCCTGCTGTGTGTTCATAGCAGTCTCATTCTCTTCTATGAAACTATCATGTCAACCATATGTAGTATCCATTTTCTTTAAATGGAATGATTTACATCCAAGATGTAGAGATAACAGATTTAAGGATAATGTATGCTATGCAACAAAGTGTATTTATGGCGTCAAATCCTGTCATTCATTTGATCTGAACAGTGCTTAACTGCTGCTTTTGACTCCAAGAAGAGGTCTCTAATATGTGGTAGAACATGAGGTAGAAATCCCTGAATTAACTCCAGTGCAGTCCTCAGCACAGATGTTTGGTAGGTAATGAAGCTAAAAACTCTGCAAAGAGCTTCACATCATGCTCCATACTAGAGCATGCTACCACCTAGAGATGTTCTATATATGAATCCATGTGTTCTCTGCTTCACTAGAAACTCCTGAAAACTAAGATCTACTTTATGCAGGTAGTTAATAATTCACGAAGTTTTCTCTAAAGTTTCTGCAAGTAGCCAAATATGTCACAAAATCTCTTTATCACGTACTGAAGTCCACAGAGTCACACAGATTACTCCAGCAAACTTAAATATGTAGTAAACAAAGAGCTTGTTTTGTCTACTTTGACTTTTCCACATTAAAGACCTCTAAAATTATCAAGTCCAACCATTCACCTAAGTGCACCACTAAAGCGTGTCCCTAAGTGCCACATCTACTAGTCTTTTAAATACCCCTAGTGGTGGTGACTCAGACAGTTCCCTGAGCAGCCTGTTACAGTGCTTGCCAAGCTTTTCAGCAAAGAAATTTTTCCTAATATCCAATCTAAACCTCCCTTAGCACAACTTGAGGCTATTTCTTCTTGTCCTATCATTTGTTACTTGGGAGAAGAGACTGACCCCCATCTGACTACAGCCTTCTTTCAGGTAGCTGTAGAGAGCCTCCTTTTCTCCAGGCTAAGCAACCCTCAGCCAATCCTCATAAAAGTTGGGCTTAGACCCTTCACCACCTTCATTGCTCTTCTTTGAATGTGCACCAGCACCTCAATAATATAAGTTGCTATGTATTTTCAAGGCAATAAGTGCAACAAAACCCACCTCAAAGAATGTGATATTCAGAATTCAGATTTTGCTCTCCTGGCTTAGATCTGACTCTGTCATCATTGTACGGGATGTTCAGTGAGGATAAAGACGGAAGCAACATCCCACAGCCTCACAGAGCACTGTCTCCTCGCAAACAAGATGTTAACTTATGTAATACATTTCTTTTGGGAGCATACAATGTTTATAATTTAGAGCAGCCTTGAGACTTTTCTAACTTGCACCAGGCCTCAATCAGTCATAACTGGGGTTATGTGCAAACAGCAGAAGCTCTTGTATTAACAGATTCACAGCAAAGGAGCCAACTGAAGGATACTGCAGCCCTTCAGTTTCCATAGTGCAGACACCAAAGCTCTTGGGCTTGTGCCCACTACTATATATGGGAAAAATGGGTAAACTGTTCTTCAAACACAAACTCTCTCTTATCATAACTCATCTATTACTATGCTTCTAAATTATTCCTTTTTTTTAATTAATGGAAATACACAAATTAAGAAATTTCTGTTAAAAAGGTATAAATATATTTCATTGCCTAAAGTAATTAGAATAAGTAATTACTTAAATATTATGGTTTAAAATTAAATAATGTCTTTGAGAGCAAACTGAATGAGGAGAAAATGCCTAATATGCATGATATAAACTATTTATCCTAACGACAATCTTTTTTATCTTTTTTACATAAGAGATAGATATGCCTCACAGAATCTTAACATTGATACTACTATTTTTAAGGACATCTTTTGCTTTGTTCATTTATCTTTCAGCTTGATCTTGTAAGAAATGCAGCTCACTAACTATTCAAGCAACCAGTTATACAGAAACCTCACTTGTAGCTTTACAACAGTGTATTGACTCCTTCCATGGCTGCATTTGCAATTTGTTTCCATGATTTGCTGGACCATAGCCACTCAGTACAGGAAGTTCTCTGCTACTCAAAACAATTAATTTTTTTTCATTACTTCCAGGAATCAACAAAAACCTTTAGATCTTGCTAGGATCTTTTCCTGCAGACAACCATGTACATCACACTGTGTAGGTGTGTTCTCAACAGGCACAGATGAAGGGTTTAATCTTATCTTCAGCAAGGTGCAGTGACTGCTCTGGTACTCTGGTTAAAGTCTCTTGTTTCTTTTTCCCTGCTTCATCTACTTCCCAAGAAACTAATGCCCGTACATAAACACTGACTCCTACACTTTCATCTTCTCTACTGGTTTAAATGCTTTTATCATCTCTGGCGCTGCCTATCACTGATAACACCATTTGCAATGGCTACGTTTTTCAAACTCATAGACTTTGTCTAAGTGCTCCCACTGTGGTGAGGATAGAAATTTCCTGCCATCAGCTCTGTCTGGTGAGCAGATGAGAGACTTACCATGAAAATCGGGGGAAGCAGAAACACAATATAGGAGTGCACTGAACAGGTGATATGGATCTCTTAGGGACATGGTTTAGTGACTAAGGGGCATGATTTAGTGGTGGACTTGGCAGTGATAGACTAACAGTTGGACTTTGGAGATAGTTGGATTTTAGAGATATTTTCCAACCTCAATGATGCTATGATTATTTTAGGTCAGGTATAAGAACAAAAAATATTTTAGTAGTAGCAAAATTGAAAAAAGATTCTGTCATTAATTACACTGTTCAATAATAGCTCCTCTGTTGATAGTTCTGTATTTTTCACAAGCCTAGTGTAAATGTTCTGTCAAATTCATTCTTACAACTTTTATACTGGGAGAGTATAGGAATAAAACTTGTTATGCAAAAGTCAAAAGGGATATCAGTTCAGCTGCTTGACTAGTCATCTGCTTGTGTTTTAGAATACAGCTACTGCCCACGAATGCATTGTCGAGTATCAGGAGAAGTCTGAGTCATAAAATTCAGCAACAGGTTGAGTGAGTTGAAGAGCAAAACAGAAGAGTTTTTTTCAGGATTTTTCAGCAGTTACTTATGCCTGTGATAACCTGCAAGAGCAAGGCTAGGACAAAGGAAGCATAAGGGTTTTCCTTGATTCTCAGCAGATGGCTTGTGAAATATAATGCTGTAGGGAGGAGAGGGGCCCCTGAAGATCCTGGATAAAGAAAAATGCATGACTGATGTGTTGAATTTACTTTGGAGGAGGAAATTTTTTGTGAAAATAGAGCTTTAATTCTGTGGGTAGAGTTTTGCAGTTAGATACCCAGACTTACATTCTTTCACTCCATGGATTACCAATCCAGAGGTTTTGGACATCATCAGGACTATTGCCAGGGGTCAGGGAGGAAGGACTGACTAACTTGCTATCTAACAAAACTTCCCTCAAGTACTACAGCAGTAAACAAGGTGCTCAGAGTTTGAGAATTAAGGCATGTAATCAGCTCAGCCAGTGAGTAAATTAAATGATCTATTCAAGTCAGAGCATCAGAGACATTGCAGTAGAATTATTATGCTCCAGCACTGGTTTGGGGCAGTCAGACAGATCTTAGCAACCCATTGCAAACAAACTGCATTTGTCTGCTGGCTCTCTATTAGAAAGACCCATCATCACTTCTCACATAATTATTCTCTTAAGATTATTTCCACAGTGCTTGGTGTGAAAGACATTCATAAGTTTGCACCTGTTGATTTGTGGCAAGAGTTTGATTTTCTCAAGTAATTCAATGAAGTTCTGCCAGAACTAGGATGTCAGAACAAGTGAAAAACCTGAATAGACACATTTGTCAATCACATTAGGTGTCCAAGATGAAATGAGTGAATAAATGAAAGCCATTTATCTAGTGAGCAGCTGCCCTCATTACTAAAGATCCTGTTAAGATTAAAGCTATGCTGCCAACTCCTTTTTATTTCAGTTAAGGAAAAATAAAAGTAAACTTAATACTAGCAAGGTTTGATTTAAAATAAGATAGCTGAAAATGCTTTCTATGAACCAGATTCTTAAAAATAATCTTTTGCTTCACCTGAACTACAACGTTTGCCTTGAATACGAGAATTTGATATTTAAGTTTTAAAAATAAAAGTTAAATTAAATTAAATTAAATTAAATGATAATAAGATATTTTAAACTATGAAATAAAAATACCATTATTTTATTATATTTTTTAAAAGTTATTTTTTGTTCACACTAAAGCACTTGAGGAACACCATTCAAAGCTTTCTGAAACAGCTTGATATTGCCAAAACCAGAGGATTTGATGAAAAAGATGCCAGTTCAGAGTGTCACTCAACTTATATTAACCTCCAAAGCACGTGAGCAAGAAACATAATTTCTGTGAATGTGCTTAGTTACAAATGGTCACATCTGCTGAGCTTAAAGATTGCATTTAAAGGTAAAATATTAATATTCTCTAGCAGTGTAAATACTTATCATTTCCATGAGGAGTCAAATGAGGGTGAAATTTAGGAGGGTAGAACCAGACAGGCCAATCTAACCAGGTGAAATTTCCAAGAATGACTATAAAGCCAACAGCAATACCCATATAGCTAATGAGGAAATGTAAACGACAGATGATACTGCCTTTCCAAGCTAACTTGCTATTCACTATACAGAAAGCTGACCTTGCTCTATAGAAGTGAGGCAAGAAAGAAATACATGTATTTGTCATCAATTAAATCTAACAATGAGCAGAGAAAATTTTATGAAACTAATTTGTAATGTTAAACATTAATAAGGCCAAATTTTTAGCAGGACTAAATTTGCAAATTGCTAATAGTACACACAGAGTTGCTACACTAGTAGTCTAGAACTGCATTTTGGGTTGCTACTGAAATAATGACTGTACAATGATAAAAGATGATGTACATAACTTGCCTTGTCACCTAAAACGCTCTAATCCAATTGCATCCTCTCTCTCCTTTGAATGTGCTTTTTCTGCACCTTTTTCCCACAGACACACTCACTTGCTTATTTACATTTCCGAGATGGATTAAATTTTAACATGGCACTGGAAAAGACAATTTTCTGCTTACAGACAGTGTCAAGACTGTTCACGATTAAGAACTGGATTCCTTCACAAAACTCAGCCAAAATCTGTCTTCAAAGCCTGGGTCATGCCATGGTGTGAGGCCAGTGCTCTTGCAATGCTAATGACAGCCAGGGGACTTTTAGATCCCCTCATTTATGGATGAATCAGTGCCTGTATTAGTCACTGTGCTTTCATTTTAATCTTTCACTGTGAAAAATTTCCACCATCTTTTAGGGCCCCCTTTGAACTTGAACTTCTCCATGCTGCTTTGAGAGAATGAGAAGCCTATTTAAATGAAGTGCAATTGCTAATGAAGCTGCTCAGAAATGCCTTGCTGTGGTACCTGCTCAGCCTTCTTTCTGCATGCGTGGTTCTCTTTCATCTTAACACTGATATTGCAAATTTGTTAAAGCAGAAGCCTTTTCTTTCATGTTCTCTCTCTTTAACATTTTCATTGATTTCATAAATTCTTTTTTTTAGTGCAGCAGCTGTTGTAGCACAGTAGCCATGAAAACCTCTGTGGCATTAATGGCTTTCACTAAGAAGCAGAGAAAACATTGTAATTTTCCTTAATCTTCCTTTGAATTTGGAGTTTGCTGAAACCTGAAGCTCAGAGCTTCAAGCTGAAAAATAAATTCATACTGTGTGGTATCAAAACTACTAGAACTCTCTGGGGTCCAGCGTGATTTTCCACCATTTTCAGTGTAATTTACCTCCTAACATATGTAATTTTAAAATCATTGTTGTGTAAATAGTAAATAGATTCTGGATTCAATAAAATGCTAATTGGAGATTGTTACATCCAGACATATCTGTATCTGGATGACTTCTAGAAGTAGAATATTTACCATAAATAAAGCAGATAGAAAGGAATAGATTATTTCTATTTAATTATTTATTTTTTAACTTGCTTTGTTAAGTTTCTATAGAATACTAAAATTAGAATCAAAGTATAATTTAGCTTTGAAGGGACTCTGGAAGTCCAACCTCCTGGTCAGAACAGGCCAGCTTCAAAGTTAAATGAAGAGAATGTTGTCCTATCAAGTTTAAACAATCTTAAAGGGTGGAAACTGTACTGCCCCTGTGAGCATGCTGATCTTCGTATATATAAAGTTGGAATTTCATTCATTTCAACATGTGACCGAAGACCATGTCCTTCTTGTTGTGCTCCTCAGATGAAAGTCCATCCCCAGCTATGAAGAACTGCTGTGGGTAAAATGACTTATTCATCACTGAGGAAGCAGGGACTCAGCAGCAGTCCTAGCAATAGCTGTAAAAGGCAGCAAACAAGGCTGTATCCCAGCACTGAATCCAGCAGAGTTTTTACTAGATGCAGGCTTTGTGGCTTTCACTCCTTCTGTAACCCCTGACTCTCTGTCCAGACCTATGGAAAGACACTGAAGATTTGCTGTTGGATTAGCTTTCGGGAAAACATCTGAATAGATCTCTTGCCACTTTAAATGAAAAAGATAGAGACCATAAGTTTAAATTTTCTAGGAGAAAAAACAAACCAAAGCAACAACAAAAAAAGAAGGGTCACATAGTCCATCAGAAATACGGTAGAGACAGACTATTTTGTCCTTCATTTGTAAAGTGTTAAACAGAAGGTAATAAAAAAATGTACTATACCCATTAGACCTTGGCCGGTTTTGACTGAAAAGCAAAATAATGTTCGAGTCAACCAACATTCAGAGCAGATACAGACATACGACATTTTAGCCCAGGAGTACCAAAGAAGCTGCATTTTCAGAACAATATTTTTGCCTGCCTCCTCCTGTGTTTTGAACTGTTTTTGCATTTTGCTCTTCTTCATATTAATAGCTCAGTGTTTTAAAATAAAAGTTGCTGTACATAACTGTCTTCTTTCTATTGCCCTGGTGCCTTTATTTCTCCTTCTTAGGAGATCTTTCTTACTCTTTGCACATTCAGAACCTAAGAAACCACTGAAATTGTGTTTCATACAGCCAGAGACAAACATGCTGAACATTGAGCATGTGCTCAGGCACCTTCCTGAATTGCAGGCAATGGTCTTCCCTATAAGTTGCCTTGTTCTCTTGGCTGTGACACCTGGCACTCTGCTCACCTGAGAGTTGACAGAGATTGGGCACTGCTTGCCCTTCATTCCTTGACTTCAGCAAGTCATGGCTCAGCCTGCCAGACAGAATGAATGCTGATACTACCAACACGAGAGTTGCTTCTCTCCTGAAGTGATGGGTGAGCAGGGAAAGATTTATGTCTTGCACACAGGGTGCATATGTACTGCACAGTTTACTATACTGCAGAAACACCTCAGCTAGCTCTCAACACATGCAGTAAGGGATATTTGCCTCAGCATGAGCTCCAAGAAGATTCATTTGTCTCTTGTTTAAGGGTTAAAGTGCAATGAAATCCAAGCTGCATATAGAAACCTGATTTAGATTTCACAGAGTACCATAAGAGTGTTTAGAATATTAAAAATAAAGATCTTCCTTTAGTAAGGTTATAGCTCAGTGGGTTTTAATTTATCTATTGTTCTTAACAATCTTTCAGGGAAGCTCATCTTTACGAATATGACACAAATTTACTCTTTTGTCCAAAGACATACTGTAAACCGAGGAAGCATTTAAATTTGAATATCAATATTCAAATCCAAAAATTTTTTGTTCTGAGTTAAAAGTCCTCATACTGAGCTGAAACTTGAACAAGTGCCATGAATGTTACTACAGCCCTTGATCACTGGCTGCACTGTAAGATCAGCTTTCTGCAGAACTATGCCATGACTTTACTAATAAGCAACAGAGTCTGTGCAAGGACATAAGCATTCACCCTGTTAGCTTAGTTCCTGGCAGACTTTTGAATGTAAACCAATTAACACCATCACAAACAGTCCTGGAGCATGATTTGGGGGTGGTGAACTCTAAGGATTGCTCCCAATAGGCAGTTTGTATTTAGTTCCCTTGTTTTGAGAATTAAGAGAGTTTAGCTGTATAAATGTGGGTTGCGCTGTATCATTTGTCCTCAGGGAGAGAGAATAGTCTCTGGCCCATTTTATTTACTAGTATAGACATAGCTTTTAGAAAAACACCAAACTTGGCAATAGTTTTTTTTATTTGTATTGTGGTTCCAATAAATCTCTTTTTCTCTCAATGGTATTGTTACTTTTTACTGCAAAGCCATTAGGCTGAACAGTACTTTAATAATGATTATCAAAACCAGGATCACAAAGGGAATAAAAAGAAGCTAACATTGAAGTTTTTTCATAAATTTCCTCTATGACATGTTTAATAAAAATCAATAATCCCAAAAGGAGGCATGTATGGATATTTTGTTAACTACCTTTAAAAGGAACTTTTGATTAAAATATGATATAAATGTAGTGGCTTTACAACAAAAATTGTCACACAGGTATAATATATGAAAAATAATTAAGAAATTTCCCAGCTTGTACCTAAATATCTGACTTAAAACTTTCATGTTGCACAAATGGGTTAATTGAACACAATTATTTCACCTTAAGAAAAACAACACAAAATGAAACAATAATAAGAAAAAAACCTCAAACCCAAATAAAACAAGAAGATAGATAGACATAACATGGGTTTGTGTACATCCAGCGTGATGTATTTTACCTCAGGAGGAGGCCTCAAGCATGACCCCACTACACTTTTGCTCCAGAGAAGGCTGATGGCATGAGCAGCAAATTATTTCCTCTCCTACTCAACCTAGCAGAAAAAATTACTTTTTCTTCTGTTGTTTGTTCTTTGTTGAGCAATGTAGGATGGAGGGATGTGCAGAAAGACTGCACTTTTCTGGATGCAAACTACACCTACGCTAGCAAAGAAAGCGAAGGGGGGACAAACCCTGAGAAAAAAAGTGGCATGGGAAATGCTCCTTTCCTCCACTCTCCAGGAATTGGGGATGTTGTCCATATTGCCTCCTGGAAGTAGTGTCCTTATGTCAGGTCTGGCCATAACCTAGGAAAATGTCAGATGGCATGAGTCAAAACTCTGCCAGTGAGAACATTGATAATCAAGTAATAAGTACAATCAAAGATACCAGTCAGGCTCAAATCCATACTTTCTCTGGTCTTATTTAGTTATTAATATGGATATAGAAATTTTATGAATGTCAGGATGAGGACTTGGCCCTAAGTCTGGGAAGAGTTGTCTTTTTCTGATGTCTTACCCACCTGCACAGTCTGAGCTTACATGTAGGTGTTGAACTTTGAGGCCTGATCAACACACTTTCTGTAGGGGGATAACTTTGTCTGTAGGCAAAGATACCACATGCAATGAAATCACTCATGAAGCCAGGAAGAAGTAAGTACTGATGATACGAACGTAGAGAGTGAAATGATAAATAAAAAGAAACGGAAAGAAGGCAGTCCTGGTCTTGGAAGTAGGAAGGAAGAATCTATGCCCTGCACAAAGACAGAAGATAAGGATTTTGCTTATCTTTGTACAAATGCCAGTCTGAAACCTAAACCCCTGAACCCCAAAGCCCCTGCTTTCTTCCCTTCTGTTCTTCTCTCCATGAGAAACGGCCTCCATCTAGGCACAATGGACATGATTTAGCAGAAAAGCTAAAACCCCTTCATTACCATATTGTAGTTGCTGAAGTTAAACATATTTTATAAACTATCTTATCTGGTCTTGATATTACTATTTTTGTGTGGTTCTGTGGAGCTGTGGACTTCAGCTCCTGTCATCCTATCGTGGACACTATCCCAGTGAAGATTGTCACAAAAGGTGAGGGCATACCTGCCCTATGGAGATGCCAAGAATAGAGATTAATATAGGAACTGCCAAGCAGGAATACCTAAATTTAGACTTGTAAAGCAAATATAAAGGAAACAAATATCAATGATCTGAGGTGATATGTTATTCAAGTCTTTCTGCAGGAACAACAGATATTTAATCTCTCCCAGTGCTACCAGTATTCCATAAAACTTAAAAAAGGGATGCAGAAATGATAATGTGTGCTTAAGAAAATTCTCTGTTTCCTTGCAGAGAGGTTTCCTGTCGAGCACCCAAGTTTCTGGAGTTACATTGACAGGCTTCCTTCAGATGCCATGAGTTCAATCCATGCTAATTGGCAGGAGATATATGGCAGTGAAAGAATGGCTACCAACGCAGTTTAATTCACCCCCAAAAATATCACCCTAGGGTGAGACTATCAGCCCCAAGGAGCAGAATTTATTTTTTATGCAGTTGTTGTAACACTCATGGTTATTTCTATGTTTCACAGGAGTTTACTTCGGTGTAAGAAAATAACGAAAAATCATTATAAGCCAACACCACAAACAAAAATCTATAGAAGATTAATTTGATGGTATATGATAGTGAACTTCATCAAAAAAGAATGACAGATTCATTTTTATAAAATCATTCTACATATGTCAATTCCAGTAAAATGTATGGTTTAGCTTATTATGAACATAGATTTTCCTTCTCCCTGTCAAAAATCAGGAAAGATCTTAATCCCTTCACATTAGTCTGGGATCAGTACATTGCCATTCACTATGAAATTTCAAAGGGAGAGTGTGAAGTTACGAAGCATGGCAATAACTCCTGAGGTATGCATGCATGTTTGTACATGTAGATGCATGCATGCAACGAAATGCACGTGCATGTGTCCATTTATGTGAGTGTGTTTTATTTGCCCACAAGCATATCCCTCAGCCAGTAACCTGACAGATTACATAAGGAAACTTTGCAGCTTCTGTAAGTTTTACCAGACTTTTTTCAGGAAATTGCCACATCACTTGCTGAAGACAAAGTACTGAGAAGGATGGAGACTTCACAGCACAAAAAACAAGGGCTTTTTTTTAAGGCAAATATTTACTCCTTGATAAACTCATATTGGCCTACAAGGTACAAGGCATAGGATTTCTACCTTTCTTTGAAGAAAATAACCCTTTTCATTAAAGCTGATTTCTGGTCGTATGCTAGACCAATCATCCATCACATTGCTGGTGCCTTTGTGGAGACCTTTACTAAGGTAGTGTTCGTATGACAGAACTGCATTTTAAGATGTCATCCCAACAAGTCTCAAATATTAGCCTGGTGATTACTACAAATGGTCTCATCACCAAACACAAATCATTTGTGAATCTGAAATTTACATTTACTGTGCTGTCTAACAACAAGCATCATGCACTGGTTCTGCTGTTCCTTGAGCCTTGCACATTCCGGCTGTAACTATTGAGCAAACTTTTGGAAAAGACGTGTTTTCACTAAATTTTTGGCATATTAGTCAAATGCCTGGTCATTGTCTGTCTTGAAAGTTTGACTGTGTTGTACATAGGAATAAGGGTATCCTAGAAAATAAATATCTAAAAGATATTTTATATCTTTTCAGTGGAGTCATACTTTTCTATCACAAATTAAGCCATATGTCGCACTCGTAACATTGAGTATGTTGAGCATGAGTGCTGAATAAGATCCCAGGAGCACACAGCACATTAGGATGGCTAATGCTGAACCTATATTTAGCTGTTGTTTCTAGATATACCACAGACAATTTTGATGACTTCCTAAACCAGCCATGGAATAATACTCTTTTAGCTTCCCTGACTTAGATAACAGCTGATCACAAAAATAATGAGTAATAGTATCTTCAGTACCGTGTTCCTCCCATAATCATATGAAGACACCAAAGTCCTTATCAGTAATACTTAAATTTTCTGCTTTAGATAAAACAAATAAAACAGTCTTGCAACATTATCAGAGAGGACAGAAAATCATCACAAATATATAAATGATGACTGAAAGTTTAAAAAATAGTCAGCAGATAAAGGACAACTTTATTAAATACTAGCACAATCTAATTTAAAAAGGATTAACAATAGCTTTGAAATTTAAAAAATGTAAAATAAAAGAAAAATAAAAGTAACAAATAAAAATCAGAAAACTGAATTTTTCAAAATGAGTAAAGGAATTAAAATAATTCCTGGAAAAGTCTATAGTCAACAGAGATAAGAGCAAGAGTATGAAGGGAACATTTTAGAAACAAAAATAATTCTAATAGTGCCATTAATTCATTATTAGAGCTGGTAGAATTCTTATTAATAACAATAAGACTTTAGGAAGGGCAGAAGTGGTCAGTAAATAAATCTCTTGTACTCTTGGGAAAAGCTTGACGGTGATTTTTATTTCAGTCATTAATGACAAAACATGGAACACTAGTTTAAAAAAGTATGTGTAGGATCAACAGATATGTAAAACTTGTGCAAAAAAACTTCCAAAGTATTGTAGAAAGGAGCTCTCTGGACCATCGCTGCTCCTTTTTAGTACATCTTGAGACACCATTAGAGCTCTGAAAAACCTTGGAAAGAAAAAGTATGCCACTACTTAGGTGGTGTAACCTATCTTACTATAGAGCTGTGAGACTGAAACAAGCAGGCAAAATAATCCAATTAATAATATGGTACCAGATTAATAAAAAAAATTAAGATATGGAAGGAAATTAATGCCAATCCACAAAGGTTTATACAAGCAACTCCTGTTTAACTAACTTGCTATTTTTGTCTAAAGACTTAAAGTTTGGTTAATAAATGCATAAGTATTGTTGCTTCTGCCAGGATCTGACTTAGTAATGCAGGATATTCTGATTAAATTAAAAAAATCTAAAATGGATGTAGTGAAAAAAAATAAAACAGGATTAAAAGCTTACACTCTGTTCCATTTTGAGCCATGTTAAATAATTCTTACTAAATATAAGGATTTTATTTATGTATTTGCATTTCAGAGAAATTTTAAAAGTTATCTGAACTAAAACGGAAAATCACTGCTGATAAAATTAACACAGCATGAAAGTAAATAATGCAGAGGACAAACTCCAGATTTTATTTAAGAGTTAGGCAGTTCAGAAAATACACCCAGAACCAAACAATGTAAGAGGCAACATCAGGAAGAAACTTTGATTATCTCTGGAATCTAAAGTCCAGGAGCGCTTCTGAATTCCCAGATACAGGTGCTGACCCCTGCCACATCCTGCCTTTCCATTAGCATGCTATCTAGATATGCACCAGTCATTTCCCACATCTCTATCTCCATGTAGGTGAAATCTAAGCACATGATCTCGTTATCCAAGGAGGAAGCAGAATCTGGAGTGTCTTCTGGTGTTCTCTTGCATTTAAACTTAGATGCAGCCCTTGAAAAGGAATTGCTGATGGTAGAGGCAATTGCAATGGAAGGGTCAAAAAGGTGATCCTTGGGTGTATAATTACAGAAGGTGAAGCAGAAAAGGGAGGTCAGATTGCATCTGCGTTTGGCAGCAGTTAGCACTGGAATGTTAACTCCTTTTGTCTGAGCACATGTCAGGGATGTTATAGATTGCAAAGACCTGACAGGAAAATTTGAAGGACATACACAAAAATGGAAATGTTTCACTGCAAAAGTCAAAAGACGATCAGTCCAACTTAAAGAAATGAAGGACAAAGCATTACTCGATCACATTCTATATGCCTTCTTAGGTTTCTGTTGTTCGTGTAGGGCAGAAGTTTAGAAAGAAGTCTTCTGAATCTATAAAACCAACTCAAAATGAGATTAATAAGCAAAATTGGAAGGTAGATGTGTTTGGTTAGTTTTTGACAGTCTTCAGATGGAAACAAAATTAGTTTGTGGATTCTATGGTTATAGAGGATATCATTCTACATGATCACAGTGGACCTACACAATAATCTCTATGTATGAAAGAGCTTTAAAACAGGTTTGAAACAAACCCTTTCACCTGCATGTGACAGGTCATCATGTGTGGAAAAAATTGGGTATTTATTTCTTTGCATCTCCTTCCCCTCATGCTTCATCTGCAGTACACTGCATATAGTCTTGCACTAATAAGCTTACTTATATTTTAATATATAGTTTAGTCAGTGTTTGAAAGGAAAGTGTAAAAAAAAAATTAAAAAAAAGCACAAGGCAAATTCTATCCTCAGTTATATCTAGTTATCCTCATTAAGATATGTTGGCAAGTGTAAGAGAGATCAGAATCTGACCCTGCAGGCATCACATGTGAACACTGCATCTTTGTACCTAACTAGTTAGAAGTAATTTTGCATATATTATCACAACCTAGCAACACATTCCTGCAAAATAAATTACATATATAGATAAACTAGATATCAGCACCCAATCTGTGCTGTCCAGTAAGCATGAATCCTTCTAATATAATTTTCTGAGAATTCATGGAGATGCAGACAAAACTATCTACTTTATTGATAGTATTATTTTCTTGAGTATATCTAATTATAACTAAATTAAATCATATTATTTCACAGAAAATTAAGAATATGGATAATTTTCATACAACATGTTTGTATAGTTATCTCATATTCTACAATTTTTCTGCATTAGCAAAACCAAATGTGGTGAGACTGTTTTATCATAGGAATAACAGACAAACTGGTCATTTGCTTTATATGTTCCTGGCAGAGGTTTTGGAGTTTTTCTCTAAGTTGATGGGTCAGTTTTACAGAAGGAGAAACAGATTATGTACAGAATAATAGTAGACTGAAAAAACAAATTGGGGAAGAAAAAGAAACAGTAGGATTTTGTTACTCTGGACAAAAATGTTGATTTAAGTGTAAAGCCAAAAAAAAAAAATCAGAATTACATTTAACACTTTTGATATATTCCCAAAAGGAAAATACTGACTCTAGGAGCAAGATACATAAGTTTGAATAAAATAGGGGATCATGGGGAACAAAAAGGGTGCAAATTCATTTTCACAAAAATGATGAAGCCATCCTTATACTCTACAGGACCACTGTTTCCAGGTATATATCTGTCTTCAGCAGGGACTATGCTTTATAACTTAACCTTTCTAGCACACAGAAAGGGGAATTTCTATTAATATTAAATAGAAATAAATAGGGGAGGGTTTTTTTAAGAATATATGCATATTCCTTAATCTTCAGTTATTGAATCCAAAGAAATAGCCATATCTACCTCTAAACTATGCTGCATATGTTGGACCCAGCTTAAAACACATCCTGAGTTAGTAGAAGTCAGGCACCGTCTCCCTACCATTCACCATCTGTTAGTTAAGTTCTGGACTATACAGAAATTTACTTGAAAATGGAAAAGCACCTATGGAAACCCTTTGGAGAAGTACCTTTGGGTGAGATATTCTCTGTGCCTCAGTTATCCATCAATATCTTGGGTCATAACAGCCTTTCTAAAGCAGAGAAAAATTCAGTGTAAAAGAACACATCAAGATGATTTACTTTATTAGGAGGTAGATTTTTTTTTAAACTATAGTGATTCTGTCTGTAGATCACTGAGCAACACTTACAGTCAGATGAACTGTATTAATTTTCAACAGCAGATATATGTAATCAATTCTGCGTAACACTGTGCAGTGACACCTTCATGATCTGAATGTCCCTGCTAATGACAAAGTTTGTATGCAGGAAAAAAATAACCTGAAGTGTGCTCCTGAATCTTATTGAAAAAACATGCATTCTTGTATTCCTTGAATTCTTTTTTTTAAATGAAGACTTACAATAGTGTTTATTTACTTATTTTAAAGTAAGTCTTTGAGACCGGAATATCCTGTGGGAAGTCAGAGTAGGGGGAACAGGAAAGTCCATGGGCTAGGACTAAAACAATATTTTGAGCAATGGGTGAATTTTCTCTTCTTAACTATTTGGCAGTTTCCAAAATCTGTGGGAAAAGATTTTTTTAAACTACATTACAGCACATTTTCCTAGTGAAAGATGAACATGAGGAGCAAAAACCCAACAGTCTAAACAGGCTGCCACAGCTGCTGCTGTATACAAAATACGTTATAATAAAAATATATAAAATTTCTAATTAAAAGTGGAAGAGATTGTTTATTTCCTTATATTTACACAAACATTTGGAACTGAAGTAAAAAGAACTGATAGGGAAAAGTATTCTTGTTTTTTGTTTTAATGTGGATTTTTCCCATAATACATATTTCTTCTGAACTTATCATGAAAACTACAAATACAAAAATCATTCAGCATTTCAAAGTTTTCTCACACATGTTGGGAAAAGATCATAACACTTAAAGTTCAGTATTTTATTTTAAAGTTGAAATATTTTCAGAAAACTAGTCAATACATACTGATTTACAGAGAGTCTAGGTAATACCAAATCCTGATCTAATTATTGAATAAGTATCTCTGTTAGCCATACCAGGGAGAAAAATCTTGCTGCCTAGCTCTTGTGCCATAACTGAGTTCTGACCCTATTGTCTTTATCTTTTTGTTCATTTACAGTGGATCTTGGGAACAGAGTAATTTGCAAGCTTGAAGCAATCAAGAAAACAGTGTCTTAGAGCAAAAACCAAACCAAACTGACAGTAAAATAATGAATTGCAGCATCAAAATGTATATAGGAATAATTTTGCACTAGTAAAAATTTCAGTCTCTTCCTTGCTGCATCAGGGAGAGTGTGCAATGACCTTACAAAACATTTTCTGGAAAAAAAGAAGAGAAGAAATATCCATCCTATCTATATAGATGCACTTTTAGAATGTGCGGAAAGACAAGAAGTTTTAAAGCAGGACAAAATCAGTAAGTTCAAGGAACTGTCATCTGAGGAAAAAAAATCATGTGGAGTCCACTGATAGCAAAAGACTACTTTTATTTCTCTACCAGTTCTTGAGAACGGGTCAATTGAGCTACTTTAAAGATAAGAAACAATCTTACTCTGCACCATGGAACTGTGTAGAGAAGACATGAGATGGTAAGAGAAGGAACAAAAATTTTATTCCCATCATTCCCATAAACATTATGTAACTACTAATAGCAATCAAGTACACAATATTATATCTTCCAGCTGAACAACAAAATCACATGCCTATCCAACAATCATGGTCCTTTAAGCTCAAAAAAATCTATTTGAACACATATTCCCTTCAGCATAATCCTGACCTTTATTTTGCCCACTGCAGTTTAAACTTGAATCTGGACATTTGATGCTACAGCAAATTATCTTCGGGTGTACATTATCAGTTTGCTTCTATTGAAAAAATATGCCAACTTCTTGAATTAATCTCACGATATACGACCCAAGGTTTATTTCTGCAGTGCAGAATCGCTGTGCAATCAATGAAGCGAGTTACTTAGAAGTGTGCCAAACTAGAGGCAGGAGAGAAGAACTGACAACTGACTTCGCAGTTAATGGACCATTTGGATTTGCCACTGGCAGGCCCTGAAACAGGGGTACATGAGTGATGGAAATACTTTCACAAAATACGGAAAGGAGGAAAGAAAAGCAGGTCACTGATCATGGTAGAAAAACATGTATCATTGCATATATATGCTAGTCCCAGTAAAAATCCTAATTTTGCAACTGTTTGGCTTCTTTTTCCACTTTCTTTACACAGGGATGAAACAAGAATGACCAAGTTTTGATCATACAGCAGCACTTTATATTCTCTTTGCTCTGATGTAAATACTTTTGCAATGGAAACTCACATCCCTAGTATTCAGTAGAATAGCACACATGAGACCGAATTAACCACCAAGAGTTCATCCACTCACATTAAAAAAGGCTGAGCATATGCAGGTAAGAGTGAAAGGAAAAAGTCAAAACCAGAATAAAAAGGTGCATAAGTGGACACTGTCAAGTTACTTGACTGTGAAAAGCACCTTCAAAGAGTCTGAAGTGTCCAGCAATCACTACTGCTCCCACAGTCCTCCTACATCAGAGAAACCAGAATTTTGTGTGTTGGATACAGTTCTTCTGACTAATGCTTAATGTGCTTTGTAGAAGGCGGTGTTGCTTTTATTTCGTCTAAAAATCTCATCTTGTATTTTATTATCCTTTTCACATTAGTGGCATTAAGTAGGTTTGTAAATTTATTATATTTTGCACATCAATGATCAATAATATCTTTAATGCATAATTTTGCAAAGTGTGTTGTTAAAAGAAATAAGCCACCAGGTTTTGGTCACAGATCCGAGACATCAGATCAGGCCAGAAAGCATTCTCTAAATAGCTACCCGATTGCAGATACCTGAGGGTTTTGAGTAAAACTGTGATCAGCGTAGTAGCTCCATTAATCTACCCCAAAATGTAGCTCCATTAATCTACCCCATTCCATTCTTTTCATATGTCATATAATAACGGTAATGAACCAGGAAGCGAGTAGTTGAAGACTGCACAATAGACATAAACAATTTATCATTTTCTGTATAATTAAAGAATAACAATAAAAAGAAAATTATCCATAACAGTCCAGAGTCTGCTGAGGGATTCGAGATTAACACAGAGCTAAATGACTGTGAGGCCCTCAATGACCTCCACAGATGTGTACCAGGAGACTAAAGCAGCCCCGGTGCAAGAAAGTAAAGTTTTGTGAGCAACGTTGGTGCAAGTTTGAGCTGTGATAGAGATGAATAAGTATATCTTACAGTTTGAGAACTATGATAGGCAAAGAGGGATAAGCAATAGGTAATGACAAAAAGAAAGTATTTTTAGAGCAGTATTCTGCCTGTGCACACACAGAAGCATTCACAGGTGTGCACACAGACTGCATTCTGTGAAACAAATTAGACACTGGAAAAACAAAAAAGAAGAAATCCTACCACATAATTAGCAACCAGTTTAATTGCAGGCACTAAACTGCTCTTTCTGGCAACACCCTCCAGTCACGTTTTTAATTGGGCTTGACTGTGTCTCGTAAGCACAGCCAGATGTGCGGTGAGGTGCTGAGCGCAGTGAGAGTCTGGGAGAGTTGTGCTGGTGCTGAGACCCCTTTTTGCAGCTGGCCGGTGCTGTTTGCTGCCACACATTGGCATGGGATCATCTTCAACAGCCAGGGGAATGCTTTCTGTCTTTTTTCTTCCCAGAAACATAATGTTTGATTTTTCCTCAGGAGAAGCCACCATAGCAAGAGCAAGGGTTCAAACTGCATTTCTTCCCACACCTATTGGCTAAGCTTACTTTATTCATAGCTTGCGTGGAGTAATGAGACTATAAACTCATGCTGCCTGTGAATACGTGGCACAGCAGTCATGCTTGAATGGAAAGACGCCCTAGGAAATTTAACTTCTATGTGAACTATATTTACCTTTTAAAAAACCTGCTTTCTATCAAGCTAGAAATCACACAGGAAGCTATGGAACAAAATGAGGAAGCAAGTGAAGAGTGTGTTACTTTTCCAGACATCCCTCAGCTTGCAGGCTGCCCTTGGCACACAGGAGGTGTCATGTACCACTTCCCAGAGCAAGCCAGGGCAGCCAGCTTCTCAGCAGCAAGGCTGCTGCTTTTATTGGCTTTGTGCACTCATTGAATGTTCATTCCTAATTCTTCAAAGGAGTGGTCTTCAAATTTAAGAGCAGTCTCAGAAAGCATATTCCTGAGTGCCAGAATTGCTTCATGCCTCGGTATCCTTATCTGTAAAATGAGATTCAAGAGACAAAATTGGTTTCAAAGACAAAATTTTTAAAGGTCCATAGTTAAGTCAAGAGGGTAACCTACCACAGCCCTGTTCAATGTCGAAATAGCCGATTCTCAAACATATCAACTTGCAACCAACCATGCAATACTAACTGCTTTCTCCTGCTTTAAATATTGCTTTATTTTTGAAACAAATAAATTTGTAAATTTATTTGCTTTAACTGAAATCACATCCAAAATGTCTGTCAGCAACCATTCAGAAGTGTTCTTGATTTCTTTTGTGTTATCTTTCTGTAACTGCATAATAATTTGTAGATGGCATTCGCCTCACTTAACAACATCTGTTTGAAAGTTATTTGCCTGTTTTAAGTTAATCATGCAGTGTTGTCTCTGGTCAGTGAGGTGAGAGAGCCACATACAGGAAAGTAGTTTATTCTTACTGTTTGGATACCTACGCTCGACTGGCAGAATCACCCTCTGCAGAGGCTTTCCTCTCACCAGTGACTATTGAAAGTATAAATGTCAAACTTGAATGGCATGCCTTGTTTAAAACAGATGAAATTTTCCATGTGTCCCCCTTAACTTTACATCTTCATTAACATGGTGACTTCATCTGTAAACACGGAGAAAGCCCCATAACAATTGTGAGACTGTGGATGATTGGAAAGCATATTTCAATAATAGAAGTTTTGAGGTTTTATAAATGCATCTGCTTGTCAAAGCACGATGGCTAATGACAAAATTATGCCCATTTCTTTACCCAATTTTTCTACCAGTGATTATCACCTCCGCAGAAGTGGATATGAAATTAAGTGTGAAGCTGCACTCCCACTAACACAGTTCACAGTCTGTCAGTTTAACCTAGAAATTAAGATGGCTTTCCATTAAAGGCTGAGAGCTGTACCATCCAAGATTTTCCCAACCCTATTTTGGCACAGGATGTAGAGGCTTTAAACTGACACAAATCACCAGCCGAAACCTACATGACATGCTACTCAGGAGTACTCATTTTTTGTGTGACTCCTAGGGCACACATCAGTGGCAATGACCAGACATCACCATACCATAGCAAACAAATAAATAAATTTTTAAAAGGAACACATACATCAGGATTAAAAGATTCACACATTATGGGGCTGAACACACCTTTATTGAAAAGGTTCCAATTGCAGATTTTAAGAAGGAATGCATCCTAAATCTCCCAGTGTTCAATACTTATAAAGATAAATCTCAATTTCCTAAGCTTGCACCTGACTGACACAACTCAGTACATACCAAGCCTTCCCTTCAACGTTTCAGCATCTACTAGTTAGCAGTTGTACACATCTCTGGAATTTCTCTGAAACCCAAAGGACTGCGGTTACCTGAAAACTACCTTCCATTAACAAAAGGGGAAAAAAAGGACACCCCCACATAGGAACACACTTCAGATGGAGCCCTCAATTATGCTGTGAAGAGAATTGCAGTCTCATCATTCTGGGACAGAACAAGATGCCATCTCTAAAATGTGGATGCTTAATTGCTGTTAGCCCCTGAAGAGCTCCTTACTTGGAGTTCCTTACAACTCTTTAGTTGGAACAGATCCCCATGATGTATATGCTTTATTAAAGGCCTCACCAAGCATTCAGATAAAATATTTTGTTTCAGAAAATGAAAACCTATTAGGGCAGTTTCCACCCGTGTTAAACAGTATGAAAACAGGACATTCTTATTACACACAGGCTTTTGCCTTTCACATCTTTACATGGGCAAGAAACCAGTAGTGGGAGCTGGGCAAGGAAAAAATCTTCTATCCTCAGAGATCTCCTTTTTAGAATATTTTTTCTGTCAATTGAACAAAAAGACCCCCACAAAACAAAACAAAATTAAATTACACAAAACAAACAAAAACCCCAAACAACTTCCCCTGCAAACAAAGCAAACAAACAAACAAGCAAAACCCATTAAAAAATACACGCATGCACACACGAAAACACTACAAAAGAACCCTGGCCAAAAAAACAAGAGTAATTCCCCCAAAACCTCACACCACCACCACCAAAAAAACCCACCCCAACACTAATGTGCTAGTAAAAATGTCTCTATACATTTTATTTTTAACACCAGTCTTTAGTATAAACTCTTGCAATTAACGTAGCATTCCTTTATAATAACTAACATTCTTCTTTTTTCTTCTGTGTTCTGTGGATTATTGTCTTTAAGTTTTATAAACAGAAGAAAGGCAAAGCTGTGTGCTTTATATACATAAAAAAGGGTTTCACCAAAGCATAATTATAGCAGAGATGCAGAATATGCAAATAAATTGGTATTCAAATATGGTATAGTCAATATGGTGCTTTCAGATTTTTGCCTTTTCTAGTTTCTAAACTCCAGGAACACTGCAAGCTGAAGCAATATCTTTCTCCAGCATGTTGCTGCTTGAATTATATAAACAGTGCTTGGCTGCTTTCTTCCATAGGAGCATCTGCTCAGCTGACAGTCCCTAGCGTACCAGTTTTGTTTTGTTCAAGGCACCAGTGATGAGTAATGGATCTGGCTAATCCTGATAATGTATGATGTAATTGTCAGAGGGGTTTAATTATCAGTACATTACTTGTGGGATTATTCTGTAGTACAGTTTTTGGTTCACTTACAGACATTTCTAAATTTGCTAGACCTGTGATAAGTTGTAGTTATCCAATGAGCCATCATATTAACACATCTCCCCTATAATGTTTAGGAGTACAGAGACAGAGCACAAAAGGTGAGCTTGTAACTTACAAAAGTAAATGGTCTATATCGTTCTATAAAAAAAATCAGCAGAGCACTTTTGTGTCTAACATAAATTCGACTCTCCTACCAGAAGTTAAAGTAAAAATGTTTGTAAGATTTTAAAATCACTCTATCAGCTATCAGATAAGCAACAAAAGTTTTTTCTGATAAAAAGTGATGATTAGTCAGTGTTAGACCCCTACCAACACTTTTAAAGTCTTACCCTTGAACACTATTTTTCTTTGTCATAGGAGATCCTGAGATTGATAAAGGACTGAGAAAGTGAGTTTGCTCTCTGCCTGCACTGTAAGGGCACAGAAAAGGGGCTATACCTTTGTAAGCTGTTGTGAAGTTTGGTGATGACTGTCACCCACAAGAGACACAAACAAAGGCATCATCAGCTCTTTAGTGAGTACTCTCACACAGAAACCAATGAGGTGACTGGAACTAATAGGAAACACCAAAACCAAAGCAGTTAAAAGATGTATCTACATATCATTTTTTACTCAACTATCCCCCTCAGCCATTCTGAAACAAATCAGCTGTCTCAGACCAGAACAATGTATATTACCTAAGCTCTTGCTGTCAAGAAATGTAGCTTTTTGCCATTTCTAGCTGTGATAGAGCATCCATAATTTAGCCCTCAACAATGTTCTGCACTTGAATAGGCAGGAACAGAGGCTGTAGAATTACACTTGTGATTAAACAGCTGGAGATGAATGCCTGGGCTTCTAGTTCCTTCAGTGCTAGCCTCAGCTTTGCTACTGACTTTATATCACATGAAATGAGAAATTTTATCTCATATTTTAAATGAAAAAACATCTGACTAACAAACCAAAAAACTCACAGAATATTTTTTTTTTTGGTAGTTAGAAGAGCTACAACTTATCATAGGTCGTAGCCTCAAGCTGCACCAGGAGAGGTTCAGGTTGGCCATCAGGAGGAATTTCTTCACAGAAAGGGCTGTTAAACATTGAAATGGGTTGCTCAGGGAGGTGGTGGAGTCACCATCCCTAGAGATGTTCAAGAAACAACTGAAAGAGGCACTTAGTGCCATGATCTTGTTGACAGGTTCGTTGACCAGTAAAAGGCTGGACTCGATGATCACAGAGGTCTTTTCCAACATAAATGATTCTGTGATTCTGTGAAACCAGCAAACCCAACTATTGTTGGTGACCTGTGCCTGTGAATGTTCTTCAAAATTTGTGTACTATATATACAGCATACATAGTTGCTGATCCTTCATGCCAAAAAGTTGCTGATCCTTCATGCATGACAAATCAGCAAATATCCGTTCTTGTATATGTATGTACAGATTACTTCTGATGACTGATTAGACTTTTTAATATGAGTCATTTTTGACAGAGATGACCCTATACCCATGTCATGGTTTAACATGAGCCAGCAGCCAAGCCTCGTGCAGATATTCACTCACTCTCCCAACAGCAGGATCAGGGAGAGAATCAGAAGGGTAAAAGGCAGAAAACTCGATGATGGAGATAAAGACAGTTCAATAGGGAAAGTGAAAACTGTGCACAAAATGAAACCAAAACAAGGAGTTAATTCACTGCTTCCCTTGAGTAGCAAGTGTCCATCCATCTGCAGGAGAGCAGGGCCCCATCACACGTAACGGTTATGTGGAAAGACAAACACCATCACTCTGAATGTCCCCTCTGCATTCCACCTTCTTACCCCCACTTTATATACTGAGCATGGTGTCATATAGTATGGAATATCCCTTTGGTCAGTTTGGGTCACCTGTCCTGTCTGTGTCTCCTCCCAGCCTCCCATGCAGCCCCAACTCCCTTGCCACTGTGGCAGTACAAAATACAGAAGAGGCCTTGGCTCTGAGTAAACCCTGCCCAGCAATAACAAAAACATCTCTGTATTATGAACCCTGTGTTCAGCTCAAATCCAAAATACAGCCCCATACTAGCCACCGAGAAGAAAATTTTCTCTACCCCAGCCAAAACCAGCATAACCCACATACTCCCCTGCTGCTTAACAAGAAATCGCAACTAATAGCTGGAAGTGTTAAAGAAAAGAGACACAATATAATGTCATTTATTGGTCCTCTGACTGTCTTATATTGGTGAAATTTTAACCATCTCTCTGGTACATATCTCAATATGTCACTCCTGCAATAAGTTTATATGAAGCTGAAGCTTTTCTCGTGAAGACAGTAGGCACTAGAATAAGAAGGATTATGTTATTTCCTCTTGTTTTATTGTTTATAAACCTATCAGGTTAAAGATTGCAAGTAAAATATTTTTACCACTGAAGTTATCAAAAAGGCTACGTTTTACTTAAGTTGGAACTTCCTTTTGCATAGTACATGCAGTTATATAAAATACAGCATGATGATCCCTGAGTTCTTTGGCAGATATATATTTAAAATGTAACCTCTGAAGACAATTGATTTAATTCTCCTGAATATCATCACACTGCTGAGGACCATTCACTTTGCATCAATGGACCACTGTTTTAAAAAATGGTTTTAATGGTCTGAGTGTTCATTCAGTTTTTGTTCTCCAAATGGCTACCCAAATTGACAATACGAATTCACTCCATAATCTGTACAAAAAGAGAATATGGTTTTAAGTAGGAAATTATACTTGGAGAATTTTAAAAGTGTTTTTCTTAATACGAAAACTACAAATATGGTTAATTAATGAGGGCTTTCTCCTTTTCACAGCAGAAAACAAAGCAGAGTTTCTTCTAAATGTCTTATCAATAATCTGGGGTAATTACTGAATTTGAGTCATTCTAGAAACAAGTGCAATCTGATCAGCTCCTGTCTTGACTGATGAAGACCTCCAAGGCATTTTTCAGTTTACTCACTGTTGTGAAGCAGTGTGTTTAAACTCTTACAAGCTGTTCAACCTTTGGTTATTTATCCTCACTTTTGCCTACAGAGCTTGATTGTAACATTACATGGTATTAGCTTTTTTACCAGTCCCCTGAAAATACGTAGAAATAAGTTTGATCTTTTGGCATAGATTTATAGATCAAGTCAATGTACCACATGGCAATAACCCAAGGCTGTGTGTACAGAACTTTTTTTTAAAGGTAAAATTTTGCCATCTTTAATACTGCTAATGTAATTTGCATTTGCCTCAGGGAATGGCAGTCTAATTTAATAGTAATCTGTTAGTCAAAGGTGTGAAAAGTCATCTCTGGAGGGCTGGTTCTAGCATCTTACTCGCTTCTAGCACTTGGAGACCAGGTCTCATGAAGGGCTTCTACTTCTCTACATAAATTGAAAATCCTGAATCTTTTATCATTTTATTTATGTCTCACTGTAACTTAGACTTCTTCCTACAGTAGACTTATAAAAATACTTTAAATATTTGATTTAAATCAAAGTTCTTCCTGTCTTTACAATAAAGAATAAAGCACAAAAAAACTAATCTCAAATATATGCCAAGAAGAAGAAGTCTTTAGGATTCTTTAACACCTAATATATTTTAATGGGCGTTCTGGCAAAGGATGCCCAAAGGATGGGCACTGAGTAATTTGGGCCTTTTATCTCTTGTTTTATAGCCCACATATCAGATAATTTCAGAGCAATAAATATGTGCTTTTGCAGTATTGGAAAACAACACAGGACATCAAGCTTAAAAATTAGAAGAAGCATCAGGAACAAAAATCAGAGGACTGTTAAAAATTCAATTCCTACCAGCTCATGCAAACTTTCCCTTTCATTGAATTTCACAGATCTTCCTTCACTCTTCATGTTGCCTAATGAAGATTTGACAGCTAAATCAGAAACCAGAGCTAAATTTTCTTGGCTTTCGTGATGACTGGTGACAATACCATAACTCAAGTCTATAACATGAACATAAGACTGGAAGAGATTTTTGATAGAGCTAAACACAGTCCAAAGCTCTTGCATCATGTAGCCCCTTCATAACTTGTCAAGTTTAGTTAAAGAAACAGGTTTTTCCTTCTCCTCTTGTGGCAGGAACTGAAATGTTTCAGCATGACATTGTTGTACTAATTAGGGCTTTTCTTCTTATTTTTCCAGTAGATGATTTGATAAATTTGTACCCATTGTTCCTGTGCCAGAAGTATCCCTTAACTTCTACAATTTTCCTCCTTAGCTGGTGTTTAGTCTACTATAGAAAATCTTGAGAACATATCATCTGGAGTGTATCCATAAATATATAGGGCCAGTGTCACAGATAGAGAAGCTGACTACTCAGTCTTATCAAATAATTGTATGACTCCATCAGCACTTCTGCCTAGGGATCAAATCCAGAATTTGTCCATGCACATTTGTTCAACATTACATCTAAACCACAGCATCTCTTAGTGAGTTCAATCTTCTTCTGTCTATACACCCAAAATGTTTTATCAGTGCGTTTTATCATTGTGCTATGGCTGCAGAATAATGCATCACCCTTACCCAAACCTATGCTATGGGCAATAGCTACTTGGAGCAATCTGCTCAGTGCTCCGCAGGAGTGTGACTGCCTCACTTGTGAATCAGGCAAAAATATCTGTAACTGGCACAATGAAGATGAATGAAGATAAACGATAAGTACAAAAATTTTTATCTTCTCACAAGTATAAAATTTATTCTGAGTTTATACTAAATTTTGTCCTGAGGAATATTTCTGATTACAGGGACAATGTTTGTTCTAGGGAGCTTAATACATACTGTGGAGAAATGAACTTCAGTGGAGGTTTGAGCTTTAGCATCTGTGAAATGAAGATTTTTGGGCATAGCTTTTAATCCCACAGCTGTTCAGTTTACCAGTCAGTCAAATGGGGAGAATGATGTTAATGCACCTTTTAGAACATTTCAACAGCTAAAGCTTGTTTAATCAGTTGCTCAAAAAATCAAATTCTCACTTACTCAAGATTAATTTCTGCCATCAGAGTATTGCTCCCTCCCTCACAGAAGGAGGGAGACTCTTCTCCATAACTTCATCCTGAGAGATAATGTGTGTCCACAATGCTCTGTTATTTTCAAAGAATATAATGGAACTTATTCTTTATAACACCTTTAATAGTTTGTACCAGCTTTTCTCTGACTACGTCTCCTCAGAATTATATGTCTGAGAATTCATCCTTCATTATTTGTACAAAACTTTTTCTCTACAAAATTGTATTACAAAAGGAAAGATCAAGTCCTGTAGATAGACCTATACAAGAAAATGCCAGAATTAAACAGATAATCAAATCCCACAAAATACCTCAGTCAAATACCGTTTTCTGCCACCAATTCTCCTTACTCTCATCTTTGCAAAAGAAGTTGGCAGAAGTTAAATAAGTTTGAAGGTTTTTCCTTTTCCTAATCTTTCACAGCAAACTTTAAAAATAAACTATAAATTTCAACTGACAGCAGAGTTCTCTTTATTTACTGTATAAAATAGGATCTAAGTAGATTTTTGTATAAAATCATGGTAGCATTCTGAATCAGATTATGTCCCGTAACAGAAGCATTCTTAAGAACACAGAAGAGACCGCATCAAAATCAGAAGTTTTCATCTGATGTCACCATTATTGTCTTCTATAATTACAGAGGTGACATTTGTAATCAGAAATGTGTATGACTCTTTAATTCAAAGGCATCTTTGTCTCGACACTGGATACTCCTATTTTATGTTGTCATGCAAAGAGTGTGACCACAGGAAGTGAGACTCTGCTGAGTGTACACTCTACATGAGGGGAATGCTGGACACCTCGTAGTGAACAGTCATCACAATGTGAGCACATCCTGAGTACTGCAGGCAGGCACCTTGCTGTCTGCTTTGTGTCTGTCACTGAAAAAAGGATTGGAACTGATAATTCTTGAAGTTACTCAGACTGCAACAGTACCATAAACCTAATCTAGTGTAGCAAGAAGTGGGAAAAACACTTATTGCTAGCTTTCACTTGATCTTGTATAACACTGCACCCTGTGTTTTTTTCTAATGCAATCACAACCTGTTGTGATGCAATCAAACGTGACATTTTACTTTGGGATCGCGTATCCACTACCACCTTTCACAGTAGGCATCAAAACAGATTTTGTGCTGGAAACAGTGGCCCTTATAACTGGAAAAGTTAGATAATGGCATAGAGAATTAAAATTTCAGTTCAAAAAGTATCTTTAAATATTTCTTATTTTTTCCTGTAAGAAGAATCTTTGAAATCGAAAATTCCTGTTTTCCAAGAAGAAAATTTGATATATTGGATCATAACAGGTAACTAAAAGTGTACTTTTGATACCAAGCATCTAGTTTTCAGGTTTAGCATGGTCTTAATTTAAAACACATGTTAACCCCTCTTCAATACAAATACTACTTGTAGTTGTTGCAATACTAATCAAAATATACCGGTTATGCTTTTGACGAGAATCCTTGATTTCAAGACACAGAGACATGCATTCTTCATTGCAACATCACACCCTGTAGTAAAAACTGAGGAGAGAAAAATATTGTTTTTCCTACCAACTAGCTAATTGAGGCTTCTAAAATGAGTTTACTCAGTCAAATTTCAAACTAAACCAGGCATAGCCATTTAAAATAACATCTACCTATGGCTGGATTTGAACTCAAGTGCTACCAACAAGACCACAAATCTATTCCATTATATTCAGCTAGTACAGAAGCATATATGTTATTTTCCTGAAATGTTGTAATCTCAAGAGCTTCTACAGCTCAAAAGCTTTCAGTAAGATTAAAAATATATCTACCAGGCCATTTTTAGGTAGATACAAACTTACTCTGGCTATACTGGTCAGAAAACTTATAAGTGAAGCTACTAAAGCTCTGGCAGCAGGTAAGGGGTGGGGTTTACCCACTCAGGCACAGCATCGTACTAGCAGAGCCACGCTGCTGCTGCTTAAGTCAGTAACTGCATGAGTTACTCTGGTTTGTTGGAGAAGGCACAGACATAGCTAAAGCTAAAGCTGCTTAGACACTACCCTTCTGTTCAGATCACATAGCCATATCTTCTCACATCCAAGCTTTCACCCATTTGCAGGACCAGAACATCTATTGCTGAACCAAGTGTAATGGGGAATCCTTGTGACATAACTTACTACAGGGTCTTTAAGGGAGAAGAGCCTTAGAAAGTAATTTCCAGTGCATCATTTCTTCAACTGGTCCTGAAACTCCACATTCCTGCACTGAATGAAGCACTGAGAGACAGAGTGAGCACGTGCCTAGAACAGTTTATTTATAGAACAAAATTGGGAGCTGTAAAGTTGTGATAGATTTTATTAACATTGTGATGGTAATTAACAGCAGCATAGGTCTATTTATATTCCTCTTTTCCAATAAATTACTGTTGAAAGTTATAAATCTATCAGTTATTGATCTTTGCATTCTTATCTTAGATTCTCTTCTAGAAGTAAATGGAACTTCAAACAGAGCAACTACAAGAAATAAACTTAATAAGTATAGTAACACTAATAGCCTGCTTAATTTTAAGTTTCTGAAGTTCACTTTATTTAAATGGATTTAGTTTTAACCAAGCTGCCTGGAAAAAACATTAAAGATTCAGCAGACTAGACACAAAGGAGTAATGTAGTTTCAGTTTAATGTTAACTCTCCTAGTCTAGTGGTATACTTTACTGCTATGTCTTTCCTCCTCCTATCATAAAACTTTGAATTTATTATAAGAATCATAGAATTTAATTAATGTAATTCTAACAATGCTGCTATATAATAATAAATAATAAATAAAATTCTGAACAGATAAAAGTACCCTGTAGTAAAATTAATATATCAAAAGTAAAGAAATTCAATAACAAACTACATAGAATATAATTATGACCAAAATATTGCCATCTGACTGAAAAAAAATGGCAATTATTGTGTCTACATGACCCGCCACACTCAAAGAGTACCCAGCTGATCAATGATTTCAAAGGAAGTGAGTAACTTTCTCATTAATAGTGTTATGGTATTAAATCACGGAGGCCAGAAGCATTGCAGGCTTTGAATTGCATTCAGTATTCATATAGATAATGAGAACATTCATGATTTCACTAGAGAGAGTCAAGCGATTTTTAGATGAGATACAGACCTCAGGGCTTAAGAGAAAAAATCAGCCTAAAAGTACATGGGCTAGAAAACCTCACAGAGCTAAAAAAGGGACTTTTCTACAATGAGGTCAAAAAGACTCTATCTAGTACAGTTTGAATACACACCTGTACCCAGCATACAAATTCTAGTCACAAATATGTTATCTTCTGTAGTTTTAGAAGCACTGTACACACAGATTTACACATACTTATATAGATAATAATTTCCACTGTCTCCCTCTAAAAGTACTTATTTCACTATGTGCATTACAACAATTTCCAAGTAAATAAGACATTACAAACACAGACAAATTCCTCTAAAGGAACAGACTAATAATGCATGCTAAAATAATGTATTTTCTTTCCAATGTCTACAGGACTAATGCAGACTACAATAGAAAAGCTATTCTATATAATTTAGAAACGATTCTATACAATATTTCTATAATATACAAATTTCTATACAATTATAGAGTGTAATATGGTATTATCTTACATCTCTGTTAGGTGATTTTGAATAATTAAAAAGAAAAACAAAACAACCAACCATAGTTACTTATACCACTGATCCATATTTTCAGTAAAGCAAAGTGTTTTGTTGTGTTCTTAGCGTAATTTCTGTATTTGCTAAGCTATCGGCAAAAGAAAAATAGGGAGACAAAAATAACTAATTGTTTCCAAATAACTTATTGTTTCTTATCACATGAAAACCACACATTTGTTTTAGTGATGGGCCTGATACTGGAGGCACAGCCAGCCTGATCTCAGTACCACCTAAAAGCACACGAGCCTTGGCAGGTATGTCTCACTTAAATCCCACTCTAATTTATGAAAACTCCATCATGATTCCTTCATCTTTGATCTCAAATGTCAAGGATGTCCTTTCAGCCACAAATTAGAATTATTTAGGAATAAGGCAGTGGAGCTGAACTGCCTGAAGTCCCATATTTGTACTAATAATAATTCTTGTAACTAACAATAGATCCTGAGCAGCATTTATAACTTTCTGTAACACGTTTTCTCTTCTTTCTGTGTGCAAACATACACCCACTATGTAGGAATCTATGAATATATATGGCATTTACCATGAAAATACTATATAAACATATTTACTGGATGATGAACTTAAAAATACTTTTGGATTTTTTTATTTTATTAAAATAACAACAATTCTTTATTTCACTGGTTGGAACAAAAACCTCCACTTATAACCTGCAATACTAGTTTCAACAACACTATAAATATTTTAATTGAAATAAAAATTGAAATTGCTCTCCCATTCCAATTTTAAAAATATTTCATCCAAAATTATTTTAGATTTCTTTATAGAACAAAATTTACTTTGTGTTTCTGTCTGATGTAGCTGCATGTCTCAATCTGAACTCTTTTTTATTAATTCATGTACCCAGGTATGATATGCAATGAAGTATACAGTATTACTGTCTGCTTAGAGGATTGAATGTATATTTAAAATACACAACTGATGGATGCCCATATATACATTTGCAATGACAACAGCTTCTGTGTCAAAAATGCCAATAGTCTTGGAACAAAGAGCAGTTTTCTATTAACCAATATAAAACTTCTATGCATGTAACAATATACTGTCAGATTAAATCCCTTCTATACAGAGCTTCATAAAAGAGCTGAGTAGATCTCATATTTGCATTTTCATCTTTGTGTTTGTCATTTAGATTCTTCCAGTTGCTTGTGTTTTATTCTAAATTTGTAGTTTCTGCCTTTTTTTTCCAGCACAGCAAGTGTCTCCATTCCTTGACTCCTGAATCTCATTTCCCAAGTATCAAAGACAATGGGACATCAAAACTGCAGTGTTTTCACTGAGATAAAATATGAGTTTGGTCCTAAATCTACATTATGAATTTATACACAAGTTTTAATCCATAAATGTCTTTAACTGGTTTTCTCATAGTTGAAACAGAAGAACTAAAGAAGAAACAAAAATGTAAAACAGAGGTGACAGTGCAAGTTATGGCCAAGCTAAAAATCTTTTCTAGTAGATGGATGCACCTTATCTTTAAACCAATTGCCTATGGTTTCCAGGCCGTATCTCAGTCCTTCTTCCTGGTTTGGTGTATTTATTCATTTGCATCTTCTAAACTAGCATAGTGTGATGTGAATTACTTTATTCCTTGAAAGCAGAGATACTTTGCATGTTCCACACTGCATGAGTATCCAGGCACAAGTACAGAGATTAGCTCAGTGTAGCTGGTTTCCAGTAAATTATCACCTGGACTTCTTGAGAACTCATTTCCCATGTAGACAAGGGCTGACAGGCTGACAAGATATCAGTACTTTATAGAAGTTGTTCTCAGATACCCTCATTGCAGAAATTAAGAGTGACTCGTTAATTCATGGGCTTACTATACTGTGAAGTCACTCATTAAAGGTTTTAAGACTCTAATGTTAGTGTCATGTTAGTGTTAAATCCACTTGACTGTCATATGAATAATCAAATTTGCATGTTCATTATTTCACATGGAATATAAAGCACATAAGAAGAGAAGAATCCAGAAATAGAACCGGTTTTTTATTTCCTTCCTAGAGATTTCTCCCACCTTCAGAAGCTCCTCTAATATTTCTTACTTACATATTAGGACTATCAAGACCAAACAAAATTTCTTTTCCCAGTGAATGCTATGTGCCATACTAAATGGCCTTGACATTTGTCAATAGTATATGAATGGCAAGTCATCATTCTGCTTTGCTGCAGAGTCACTTACTTTTCAGGATTTTATTTTTACATCAATTCACTCTTACATTGCCTCTACTGGTTCTTTAATCATCTGCTGAATTGAACTCTAGCCCTTCATTCTCCCTTCCTAAACCAACATACTCTGACTGTTAGGGTATATTTTATGCATACACTTGTTTCCTGAGTTATTTTTCCCTCTATTATCCTCTGCTGTATGCTCAGATCTTGTTCAACTCATATTGAAGCAAAAGGGAAAAAGAGCTGCATAGGGATGTTTCTATACATGTGGTACATATTCACAGAGCAGTGTTGCTATCGTTTTTACTACAGTGTTACCTAGAAATTCCATCTGAAATTAGTACATTACTATGCCAGGCACTGGGAAGAACAACAGTAGGTTACCATCTTGGTACTGACAATCTCACAGTGAAAAAGGACAAAGGTTTGGAAGGTTTATAGAGACACAAAAAGCTGGAAAGTGACACAACAAATCAGTGTCTCAGACACGAGCTGATCCTTGACTCTCTGTGTCCTGAAGTGGGGTCCTTCTGTATTGAATAGAAATAACTTGGAGACTGGGTTAGCTTTTCCAAGTCCTGAAGGCAAGAGCTCCAGAGGTTTTAAGACATTTGAGCAGCTGGTGGCAGACATAATATTTTTGTGACTTCTGCACTCTACATTCTTATCTTTGAAAGTCTTTTCATATTTAAAACATACTGCAGGATGTTTTTCCATTCCGTGTTTTACTCTGCAGAAGCAACAGCTAAAAATCCCATGTGTGTATCAGTTCCTTTCTAGATTCTGCTGTAATACAGCTACTCTGAGAATGAGGATTTCAAATAATAAGTGGTAAAGAAAGTTCAAGGAAACAAGAATCCAATTTCCTGTAAAAGATATGAGTGTATTACTGGCATAAAAACAAATGCACTTTTTAATGGCCTAAAATTAGCTATATTCTGAAATCCTGTTTATTTAACGTCTTGTTACAAAACTTAGAAAAACAAAAGCACCAAACCCATGCCAAACTATCTGCATTTACTTTAGAGATCAACTACAGAAACAGAGATCTTCATATCTGGTGAGCTCAGAATAATATACAACATAAACAACAGGTGGGTCGATGCTGAAATTATCCTGGAGTCATTCCTTCAGAGAGTCATTACTCAGTTGTTTGGAAGCTAAGTGTCCCTCTCATTTTAGATAAAGCCAGGATCTCAATGTTATGTCTTATGAGAAAAGCCATTAGGATACACAGCAGAATGAGTGCCACATGAGCCCCGAACTTACATTGTGAGAATGGAAAATTCTCTCAGGTTTTCTGTGTAGGCAGAGCAGAGTGATATTTCTAAACCCCAGAAAAAGAGAAGCTAGAGATTTCCAGTTCATTCTACACTGTCGTTTTCTTTCGAAATAAGATTTATTTCTTTTTCTTATTCTTTCAGGATTCAGGGCACAGTTGGGTTTGAAAGAAGAGGAAAAATGAATGATACCACTGTGAAACAGAAAGTAGCTGAATGAGTAATTTCTAAATAGGGATGTAAGGATGCAAAATCCAGAGATCATGCTCCTATGCTATGGTTAGTGAAGACATTTCTGCATGCTTGTATATAAATGTGGAGGTTATAGAATCATTGAATCATAAAATAATTTAGATTGAAAGTAACCTTTGAATGTCTTCTAGTCCAAGCCAGTGGTCAAAGCAGGGACAGCCTGCTACAGACCAGGTAGCTTATGACTTTTTTAATTTGAATTTTTCATTTTATTTTGAGATTATAACGCTTAACAGATTATGAATTGGCCTTTTGTACAAGGTATTCATTCTCTGTACTGCTTTCAAGAATACAGAGAACCACATTTGCTCTCTTAACTGGTTCTGAGGTGGTGGTCTTAAAGCTTTTGAATTTTGAATGTTGCAGTTATTGTGGTCTACAGCAAGGCTATCAGGGAAGATGATAGCATATTTTGGGCTGTTCATCCATTTAGGTCACCTTAACATTTATTACTTTACAGTCTAAAACACCAGAAGAGACCCTTCCACTTTTCCAGGAAATCTCAGGATCTCTTTTCCTTATTACAGGGAACAATGGTAGCAGGGTGATGTAATATAGTTATTCTGGCTCTCATTTACCTAAGGATTTCCTCTGTGAAAGGAAAAGGGGAGAAATCTTCAGCTCATTCCAGCGTTTATTGTTACTTAGGAATTAGAGTATAGTCATGAATCAATTTTTCACCTTGTTTGCTTGCTTGCTTACTTGCTTGCTTCCTTCCTTGCTTTCCTTTAGACACAAATTCTTGTCTGTGAGCAAAGGTATCCATAGGAAAAAGATTTTGAGGAGAAAACATGGATGGTTATAATATGATCCACTAGAAATGGTGACTAGGGGGTAGTTTTAACAGTTTTACTGCTAAGCACTCAAGCATCACATAAATTTGCAGAAAGTTGAAAGTAAATAGTAGAGGTTGGCTTTACAGTATAAAATCGATTTTACTAGAGATGGAGTGACCATTTTCCAATGTTTATTCATCTGCAGCTGCCTTCTAAATTGATACAGCAGTAGAGAAAAGATAGAGTTCAAAAGGTTGTCTGGATCTCCTTTTATTCTCTCTATTTTAAAGAATTTATGGAAACTGTCACTGACAACACAAAGAAGCTTTTTCTCTAGGTATGTCTGTAGCCTGTTTCGGCTATTTCTAGATCGTGTGTGGAGTAAAGCAATTCATGAGTGCCTTTTAGCAGAAGAATTTTTAAAGGGTAGTCAAAGAAAAAAGAAAGGCTTAGAATAAAGTGAAACATTCCTTAAAGGTAGAGGATTTGCTTGAGTATGAAAGGAAGCAATCTTAGGCTCAAAAGGTTATTAGAAGATCTAAGAAGCCCTGCTGCCAAAATCTCTATAGCACTATTAATAAACATACTTCAGTGGGAAAATATGAAATAAGATTATAAGGATAAATGTAAGAGAGCACAGATCCTTTGCAATACCTAGTTTAATTAAAAGTGGCATTACTCTTGATTCTAATGCATTGAAGTTGAACATGGATAAGGTTTCACTTAATGTTATTAAAAGTGTGCTGATATGAAGCAGATTTTTTTGTGTCAGAAATACATTTTAAAGAGATGTTTCATGTTAGACTAAGACATGTGAGGGAAGCTCTGCAATTCTGTTGCTAGTTAGTGAATTTGAAGAGCAGGTACTATTTGGTTTTTGAGGTATCTTCCCTTGACTGGTTTAATAGGACTTACAGAGTGTGTTTAATGATGTGAGCAACAAATGCATTTGTTAATATTTTTAAGCTTGTTGGAAGTCATACAATGTTAGGTGAGCTATATGAAAGATCAACAACAGAATAGATATTAGGAATATTTTGTTAGAGTTCATGTTTGTTTCCAGTAGAAACTTCAATCAAAATGTATGATAAGACTAATCTGGGCCAATTTTTGGTTGAATATGAAGAAATTGAGAAGAGTGGGTAATGAAGGAAATATCCCTCCAAAAAACATAATTGTGATTGTTTACCATTGCTGTTTTGGAAGGGATTTGACTAAGCCTATGTTTAAAACTGGAAATTCCCAGTAAAACATCAAGGATATTGAATCTATGTCAAATGAAAAAAGGAACACCTGACAGTGTGGAAAATGTCATAGCAGAAGAAAATAATTCTGACTTCTGAAGCTAAGATTTATGTATAATCCGTTGTGCTGACAGGAGGCTTGATGGAAGCAGAAGCTCTTATACATCAAAAGAGAAAGTGAAGACTTTCTCTCCTTTGCTAAGAGCAGAATAGGTATGCCTGTTTGAGAAAAGTAATTCTTTAAACATCATCATCATCATGGCTAGGCTTCGCGAACGAAGATTTGTGAAGGACTCTACCCACGCTTGCTACAAGCGCGCTGATGGCTAAAAAATAAGTAAGAAGTATGTACATACACATGCATAGAGATGCGCGCGCACGTGTCTGTGTGTTTGGAGCAAATAAGGGGAATGGCCTTGAATCCTTTCCTGTGAGAGGATATTTGTCCTCCACCCGGCCAACCAATTTCTCAGGTCAGGAAGACTCGGCCTTCTCTTCTTGAGATAGATGAACATGGTTCGTCTTACCTGAAGACAGATGGCTAAAGCAGAATCACATCACCAGTGCCATAAGTATTTGCTCCCATTGACCAAAACGAAGCTTAAGAGGACTGTGCAAAGTATTTGCATTAAAAATGCCTAAATTCAGGTAAGATTAAATTCTCTCTCCATGAGGGTGTGGTTCAAAGAAATTGTGTCATTATTGGAAGTTCTGTAAATACTCAGTAGTGCAAACTAGTCAGACAGCACAAAGTAATATACAGTTGTGTAGACTTACACACCTTGTTCTGTCCTTCCACCTGGGTTTGTGTTCTTTTGTATGTGACCACTTTTTCTCCTCACTCTTTCAAGCGTGTATCTCCATGTGTACAAATGACTCCTTCTGTATAGATGTGTTTGGCTTGGTACACCTCTGTATACGGCATCTGTGCCACTGTTCTTATTCCTCCATCTCTTTCCGAGATGTTTTCCTTACTCTGAAAGAAGTTACACTGTATTAAGGAACAATGTTCCATGGGTAAAAAACTAAGCATATTTAAAATTTTCACAACCTAGCCTTCAGATATCTGTTCTTTCACCCACATTGTTCCTCCAGAGCTTTATATGAATCTAAAGTATGGTGACAATTCAGGGTAAAATAAGAAAAGAGCAAAAGTAAGTCTTAGATAAACTGAATCATTTCATAATGAGATCATACTTAGAGGACTAGTAGAATCAATTTCAGAGCCATTAGTAAAATTGTTTTCTGAGAAATTGGGGAAGATAGAAGAAATTCCAGAGACTGGAAGGCCAGGAAATTGTAGACCAGTTATCCTAACTTCAGTTCCTGGAAAAAGTCTGGAACTTTTCATCGGAGAAAAAAAGTAGTTACTAAAAGACCATAAGGAGGTAAACAGCATCCAGGGTGGTCCTGTCAAGAGCATAATATGTGAGAACAAGATGATTTACTTTTAACACAGGGTAGCAAGTCCCATGGACAGGAGAAAACCACCAGACAGCATACATTAGTGTCTAAGGCTTTACATTATTTTAGAAAATACACTCATAGGAACAGACAAAATATAGTTTAGAAAAGAATATATTATAAAGTGAAAGCATCACTTTACAGTGGTTGAGAGAACAACACTTGGAGAGTAGTTATCAGTGCAACCCAACAGATATGGAAAATGAGGTCTAAGGTTGGTCTGGTTTTATTCATTATTTTAATTGGATGATTGAGTAGAGACCACAAATATTACATTAAGTGAAAAATGAGAAGGCGTATTGGGAAGGGCTGACGGGTTAGAAGTTCATCTATCCTGATGTACTGTAGAAAGGAAGCAAAAACTGGGATGAAGCTTCACATATACAAATGAAAACTTTGTACTTCTGCAAGAATAACTACACAAGCAAGACAGGGAATAGTAGAGCAAACAGCAGTTCTGTAGAAGTAGAGCTGGAAGAGGCAGCTGACAACTATAACTCAGAGACTGTGACTCAGAGTATAACAAAAGCAAGTTCTTTTCACCACTCTGTGGAATTTCCTAGCTGGTAAAAATGATAACAAAAAAAAACCATATAGAACTGTGATTTGTGCAGTGCCTGAAAATGTGGATGGAAAAAAAATATGAAAAAGAACCTTCTAAATATATTACTGCTATAATTATCCATCTTTGAAATCAACATAATAATGTTTTGGCTAGGTATTAATTTAGCTTTGCTTTCTTTACTTTTGAGTGTTTGGTTTTGAGTCCCAAAATAGACCACACTAATTATAATCTACAAAAGCTTTCTTTCTGTGGAGTGAATGCAGTTTTATTCCACCTTACATCATTAATTCAACCACAACAAAATGTAAAGAGGAAATTCTGATACTTTTCAGCAACTTTATACTGACGTGAATTATTGTAAAAAGTGATCGGTTATGAAGATATGGAGAGTGTGAGCTTTGTTTACACAGCCAGGTAGGATGCCCAATGTAGTCTCTAAACTTATCACAAAAAATAACTGCTAGTTTCTGGGCTTGCAAAAGAGATGTAAGGCTGGTTCTGATCTCAAACTGTTAGAGTCATAATTGTAAGTAAATGGAAAGTAGTAATAAATAAAGCCCAGATAAGTGATTTGCTGCCAGATTAAATAACACCAAGTGACAAAACAATATGCATTACATATAGCACAACCATCTTCTTCTTCTTCACAAGCTCTTTGGCCAGGTTTCCAATTGTAAAGCAAGAAGGATTACTGTTACTTGAATAACAGTTCTTCATTCCTCAGTTCCCACCTTACTTGTGCACAAACTTCTTTCTTATGTGGTATAACAGGCAATTAACTGTGCTCAAATATCCTAGAAATTAAAAAAGACAGGTAAAGTTAGTATCTGTTTACTTTTAAATTTATTTCTTGAAAATATTCTGTCTCTGTAACAACTTGTTTATGACATTATCATTCATACCTTTGAGTCACAGACTCTTATCCACAGCAAAGAGGTATCTGACAGCAAACTTCTGATAGTATGGGAAGACATCATTCTGTATGGGTTTGGTTTGGTTTGGTTGGGTTGTTGTTTTGTTCTTTTTTATTTCATTTTAAAGGATCTGAATTGTTTTGAAAGCTATGTACAGCTTGTCTTTGTCCAGGCTGCCTACCTTGAATTATGTCTTGCATCTCCTGCAAGAGTGTTTGCTAGTTGGCAGAGGCCAAAGCCATGCCAGAGAAGAAAAAGAATAACAGTGAGGATTATCACTTGTAGTTCTAAAAAGCACATCCTAGCTGTCTTTTTATTTAGCAGTAATCCAGGAAACATCATAAATCTAATCCATGATTTGAAATTGAAGGTAACACGTCATGTCCATCATAAGGACACATTATAAGGTAGTTAGTGGTACATGAATTTATATTACTGCACATCTGCAATGTGGCACAGTATAGAGAGAGAAGGAGGTCCCAGTAGAAATAGCAAAAATATTTTATTCTGGGTTATGTTTGTTTGTTTTAATAAACCAAAAATTTAGTCTAGCCACATTCAAAACGAACTGGGCCACAGTCCAGCCATGTCCAGGTCAAGGACAAATTAAAAATTCCTTGCTACAAAGTCACATTCATCCACCTATGACAAACATTTGAGAACAAATATGCCAATTTTAAACACAGATGATTTGTCACTGATCAGTATTTAAGTGATTAAATTTAAGTGATTAAATTAATTTTGTAAGGAGTGAAACTGAAAATTAATTCAGGATTATCTTTAAACATTTAGTAGAAACAAGGGAAAATTAAAAATCTTAAGATAAATCTTATTGTCTCAAAAGTGACTAGAGCTTTAATAAAAAGGCAGAAGAAAGCCTTTTTTTTTTTAGATTACTTACTAGGATCACTGCCGGTTGTCAGACTTCATTCCTTATGTCAGAGTGTTTTCTTCCTGGAACAGTAGAAGAAGATCTACATTGTAAGTAAACTTTTGCACAATTATTCCAAAGAAATTTGAATTCAATTTCAATTACTTGCACACCGTATTTTCAGAGGGGCTGTGTATTCGGTTGGAAGCATTAAAAAATACAACTGCATCTAAAAAAGAACGCTTTTTCCGGTGGCCTCAGCCGTCAGAAGAAGAAAAACACAGCTGGGAACAGTATCACAAAACAGATGACCTACAGGAAGAGAAGGCTGCAAGCTGTGCCTCAGTGGGGCATGGACAGCTGCAGAAATGGAGCTGTGAAGCAGCCGTTTGGAGAAAGCCAAGCCAAGCAGTAGCGTCGCTATGATAAAGCTGTGGGAAGCTTTTTGAAGCTCTGACATGACTCCCCAAGCAGCATGGTCGATTGACAGAGAAGCACTGCCCAGGGCACAGTGGCACGCTCAAGCTCTGGGGAGGAGAGGTAGAGCATGTGCACACCAAAGGGCAGGAGACAGCTGGGCTATAACAGGCATTGAGAGAAACCACTAACTGCCTGCTGACCCAAATGGCAAAATGAATGAAGCCAAGGCTCAAACTTAGGGTAAATAAAGGCTAAAATATGCCCTTAATGCAGCTGGTATGAATGGCATGTGAATGTTATGGGATAATGAGAAAGTAAATTAAACTTGATTTTTATTTTTTTGGAAATGCATTTCTGCAGGAGATTGTTAAAGGAGAGTGGACAGGGAGACCAAACAATCTTCTGGGAAGAAATATGACAAGACTCAACAGGGACTGCTGAGTTAAAATGGAACTGAACAACTACCAGTATTGTCAGAAAATAGGATCTAGACCTGAGCTGATAGGCAAAATCCATGTTTCATGAACTGAAAGCAATCTGCCAGGCTCGGTTTCCATTATGATTTGCTGCAATTATCTTCCCTATACCTATAACAAAAAAAAAAGAAGAAATGCAGAATGCTTTGATAATGGATCCAAGAAGAAAGTCCCTCCTTGTGACTAGGATGACAAAAGTATTTGGACTAGCCCGGCTTTGTTAGATGAAGTTATGCAGACTCCTTAGACTCCAAGCCCAGTGGCAGATAAATTATGAGTTTCAATAAGGTGAAGTGCCACATCCTGTAATTGGCTCACAACAAACCCATGCAGTGATATAGGCTGGGGGAAGACTGGCTGGAAATTTTCCCAGTGTAAAAGGACCCAGGAGTACTTTTTACAGAAGCTGAACATGAACCAGTCGTGTGCCCAGGTGGCCAAGAAGGCCAGTGGCATCCTGGCCTGTGTCAGCAATAGTCTGGCCAGCAGGACCAGGGCGGTGGTCACCTGTACTCAACACTGGTGAGGCTGCACCTCAAATCCTCATTAGAAGAAACACATTGAGGTGCTGGAGTGTGTCTAGAGAAGGACAATGAAGCTGGTGAAGGGTCTGGAGCACAAATCCTATGAGAAACATCTGAGTGAGCTGGAGTTGTTTAGCCTGAAGGAGGCTCAGGAGCGACCTTATTACTCTCTACAATGACCTGAAAGGAGGTTATAGCAAAGTGGAGTTGGTCTCTTCTTCCAAGCAACAAACAATGAGGAAACAGCCTCATGTTGCACCAGTGGAGGTTTAGATGGGATATTAAGAAAAATTTCTACCATCCCTGGAGTATTTAAAAGACAAATGGCCCCCCAGTAGATGTGGCCCTTAGAGACATGATTTAGTAGTGGACTTGACAATGTTGGGTTAATGATTGGACTTGATGACCTTAGAAGCCTTTTCCAAACCAAGCAATTCTATGATTCTATAAAAAACATAGTCAAGCTGACCAGGAAAAGGGTCAAATACAATCCTAGGGAGAAATTCAGTATTAACACAATTCAAACAGAAAGTTGAAGCTATTCGTTCTCCTGTAGTACCATCCCTGCTGATTTCTCTGCCTCATTTACTGTAGAAGCTGTTCAAAGCATATCCCTCCACGTTTTTTTTTTTGCTGTAGTTGAGAAGACAGTCTGAAAGTAACAAACAATAAAAATAATATATAAAGGGAAAATATGAACACCTCAAAACATTTTTAGTCCATTTAAAAGTGTAAAGAAATTTATTATCTTTCTAACACAAATGAAAAACAGCAGTTGAAGTGGTTGGTTGTATACCACTGGCTTGAATAAAGCTAGGATATGAAGTGCCTGAAAGATGCTGCAACATAAAGAATACTTCAAGATTCTCTACAAACTTACATCACTTAGTTTAGACCAATTAAAAAGATGTGCAAATTACAAGAGCTACAGTTAAAAATTAGCATTAATTTGTGTTCCCAACTGCCAAGCAAAAGAGCGGCCAGAAAAAATAGCCTGTCCTTCTGCCCTAGCTGTTATTTCACTCCTGAGTCACACATGACACTGTATATGTATAATACTTGTAAAACTTCTGTCTACCTCAGATAACGCTTGGAAATCTTTCAGCTAAAGTTTTGATGGTTTATTCTTATACAGAGGTAAAACTGGAGGCTGGATATGTTTTGGTTTTGTTGAGGGGTTTTTTTCCTCTTTTCTTTAGGTTTTGTTAGAAGGCATCTGAAAATAAGACATTCTTTGTTAATTTTGCATTTGACTAAGAAAGCACTTTATCTATCAAATAATTTAGAAAAAGACACAAATATTTTATTACCTATGAAGTCATTGGTGAAATGCTTACAGCAAAGAAATTATGCCCCCCACATTTATGAACAGAAAAGAGGTGGATTCAGATTGCCTAGTGGTTTGTTTCTGGTATTTAGTTCTTCTTTTTCAGTAGGAACAAACCAACGTACCTGCTGTTTCCCACTCATGTTATCAGGTAAGTCCCTGAATATCACTTCAGTTTACTGTATCTGTGAGCAATATCCTCTCAAGTAATACTTATGGATAATTATGGATTAGATTAACAAATGAGGAATTAAAGAATGCAGTTAGACAATCCACAAAGTCTGTCAAGTTTCATTTTTATCCTACTATGACAACACAGCTTGAGAGAGCCATGGGGACCTAAGTTTGCAACAAAACATGGTTTTTGAGCAACAGGATTATACCGATATATAAAAAAAGTCAGTGCTGAGTCATCTTTCTTCATTTACCTAGAAAAGGTTTAGCGTAGTGACCTGAATCTAACAGCTCCATCACACACGTGATTTGAAACTATCCTGAGGACCAAGCAGTGGATCCTTTATAAGGATTCACAATGGTTTTGGTATGCACTTCAAGCAGTTTCCAATTTAGCTTCCTCTGAAAAGAACTGAGTTACTGCATACCAAACACATGTGCAGTAAGTAAACACTATTGGGGGATTTTCTTCAAGTTTTTGCTGTTCATGAACTCCAGAATAGTAACATACATGACTTCCTAATCATCTGCTTCTGTAGTTGTCATGTGTGATTCCCCATGCAATCGATAGAGAGAAGTATTCGTAAAGTCTTGATTTATCCTTTTATAGTGAGTTGTTTGAATTAAGTCTGGTTTAGGTTTCTTTAGATTCAAATTTAGGATTCCTGCATCCCAACTCAAGCATTATTTAATCTTTAAGCTATCTGCAGGTCATTTTCTGACATAAAGGTCCTGCGTGGCACTAACATAGACATACTCCAGTGTTTCTTTCTGAGCTCCGGTGATCCCTGCTGTGCTTGCTGGCTTCTGTGAATCACATTCATGCACACCTTCATTTACCTAGAGATTTTTTCAGGGAGGCAATGTGATTATCTAATGTCTGCTGACTTTTCTGTACTGATTATACACTTACGTCAGCTACTGAGTTCTGGTCTTGGTGTCTCATGGAGCACTAGATTTTATTTAAATGCAACCAGTTATTCTCCTCATCATTCTTGGCTTCTTTAATTGTCCAAGGAGCTGTGAATAAAGTCAGATTCTAAGTGGTTACTGCTTCTGCCATTTTCTTTCCTACATTTCCATTTCCTTTCTTAAAATATTATCAGTCAAACATCAGATATTAAAAAAAACCCCAAACATATTTTTAGCCATTGGCTAAATGTGCAATACTTTCAGCTGTACTTCATATTGAAATATCCCATCAAGTGGGGATTTGAATTTACCACATATCCTAGAAAGGTTTAGCAAAGTAAATTTGAAGCATCATTTGGGGTCCTTAGTGGATGACTGGGCTTCCACAAAACATGAGTCATGGACTTAACTTTGTAATGCAAGTATCATGAAAGTTCTTTTGAGAAAGGAAATGTCACACATAAATAGTGCAGTGAGTCAATCTATACAGTTTTGGAAGTGGAAAAGCTCCTTCAATTCCCATGGGGAAAAATAAATGGCAAAACTTATAGGTGTTACAGTTTAAGTCATGTTTAGGGAAAAAATCCACTCTAAATGATGCAATCTACTGTTATGTCCGATGAATAATGACAGGGGAAGCTGTGCCAAGACCCTACCACAGCAGTTGAGGAAGGTAGGTAATGTTTCATCAGTCTGTGGTTATTAGCATGAATCCTGTTAAAAAGCATTTCTTCTGTAATAAATATATATATATTTATGAAAATGTTTATTTATTTTCGTGACCGCAAATGGCTATATAGAAGGAAAAACTGTGATTTCCTTGAGGAGAGGAAGAAACATTCAGAATACCTACTACCTAATCACATTTTTAAAGTATGAATTGGAAAAAAATTGCAGTAGTTTACGGCAGCCCATGGAGAGGACCACACCAGATTGGGTGGATCTGATCTGCCCTGAAGTAACTGTGGCCCACAGAGAGCAAACGCTGGAGCAGGAGAGGGAATGAGTAACAGAGTTACATACTGACTAAGTCCTCTGTTCCCATCTGCCTGTACTGCTCTGACCAGCAGTAGAGGAGCCAGGAATGAAGAAGTCAAGTTGAGCCTTGAGAAAAAAAAAGGAAGGAAGGTATTGGATTAATTTGTCTTTACCTAATGTATTTTATTTAACAATAAACAAAATTAATTTCTCCAAGCTGACTCTGTTTTGCCCATGATGGTAATTGGTGAGTGATCTCTCTATTTTTATCTTGACGTGTGAGATTTTCCACCTTATTTTCTCCACTGTCCTGTTGAGGAGGGAAAGGGAGAGAGCAGCTGAGTGGGCATCTGGGAGCCAGCCAGGTTTAACGTGTCACAGCACCATTTCTTTAACTGAACAGTCCAATTTTTGTATATTTTTAAAAATACCAGATACATGGAAAAATCTCTAGAGAGAGATGGCCTTAGGCCATATTCCAGGGTACAGAATTAAAAAGTTGTGCGCAGGAATATTTATAAAGCGCTTCTTGTCCTGTATGTTTTACACTGATAGTAGGTAAGACCTGAAAACAGTTGAATGAATAATGTGTCATTGTTCTGAGCTCAGAGGGTAGGGCTTGAAGCACTCTGAAGTTTAGGAAAGCCCAAAAGCAAAATGCATGAATAGATATATAAGCATGAGCTCCAAAAATAGCTCATTCTGTACTTCTTATTCAGAGAAATACTTAAAATCACAGTCTTTACAACTTGCAAACATCTATGCTGTTCATCACTACCCACTGTGAGTGAGTTTATTGCTCATCCTGAGCAGGAATGAAAGGATTAATCCAAATGGCCCACAGGCAAAACCAGGTATATTTTGAAATTCTGCTGACTTCTATAAATCAGTTTAACACAGTTTCAAAACTCTTTTGCCACAGTCCAACACATTTGAAGCAGTGCTTTAGCCAAAGCTTTGCACAGCATAACTATTTATTGTAACAGTCTGAATCTTGACAGAATTTCTCACCTATGTTCATCTAACACTATTAGAAGAGAAGTTCTACCACCAAAATGCTGTACAGAGGACTCACATTTTTACACCTGACTCTTAAGGTCACAGAATCAAAGACTTCACTGTGAAATTCAGTGAGAAGAAATAACATAAAAATCTAGCTGGGATTCAACAAGAAAGCAAAAAAAATGAGCTTTTAAACTGAAATTGAAACAAAAAACCTTGGTAAAATGTTAATGTACTGATGACTGAGGGATATCACTCACTAATAAGCAAATGGAAAGTTTCCAAAAGGGAGACTGCGTTGAGAAGATGATGTTCTCATTTACAAGCATTCTGGCCTCTGTTCCCTTTTAATAGATGCAGCAGTTACAAAAACAAGATTACAGAGGCCCCTTGTAGACCCTGTGGCATCTGGTTAAGTGGCCCTCAATCTGTCTTTTTTTTTTTTTTTTTTTTAAGACCTACATCAAAGATATGCCCTATTTATCTTTCTGCTTTTGCTATGCAAGTGACCAGACTCACCATTTAAAAACTTGACTGGATATGTGTCAAATTCCTCCTGGAGAAATCCTTTCTCCTCCTGTAGGGACATGTTAAAGGTATCTCTGGCTTTAAATTTTTCTCCCCAGTTTTTGCAAAACAACTTTCTTTTCAAAGGGTTGTAAATGTACTGTAGCAGTCATACAGCTGTCGCATTTTTAGTTCCCTGCCTGTCAGTCAGTCACTGATGCATTAAAGGCATACAAAAAACCCACCACAACACAAAACCCATAAGAAACTCTATAACATGAAAATATTGCCATCCTAAAAGACTGGGAATTCTGGGGGTTTTTCCTTTTTAGGATAATCAAGCAATCTACAGGAGAAACTCTTCATTCCATTGTTCCTACTTCAGAGAAAAGTCATAATCCTTTTGATGGGAAAGGATATGTTTCACAGCCAACTGCATAAAAAAAAAGATTAATCGGGAAAAACAAAACCAATTCATCTGAAAACACAGTGCAAAAGGACCTTAAAATGTATAGTATTGGTATAGGTCTAAAAAATATATCTGCATCTCCTTCATTATATGTGTTTTCTTGGAAATTGATGGTGTAGGTGATTAAACAATAGGACTTAGCTGTAGCCTTTCAGCATAGCTGTAACAAAAAAGTAGACTACAGTCTCTATGAAAAGGAAATAGATATTGATGCAGGAATACCTGATAATAATGAGACTGATTTCAGTGGGAACTGAAGTAGGCCATTTCTATGGTTCCTCTGAAATCTTTAATTTACCTTATAAGATAGATGTTTCTCGAAAGAAAAGTAAGGAATACATTTGAGTATCACATACCTACTAATGACATTGGAAGCTGTTAGGTTTTTATAGTTCAGCTTACAAAAGAGCAAGGAGAAAAGTTAAAGTGACATAAAAATATTCAAAGAAACATAGTCAACTCATAAAATAGATTTAAGGCTTGCTTTTTCTTCGTACAACATTAACTTTTTCTTTCATCGGGGAATAACTGCTCAATAGGGGCATCTTAAAACAGAGGTAATCCAGGGGAAAGACAGAGACAGTGTTGTGGTGGTTTCACTCATCTCTTTATTATTACTACTGACAGGTAACTGAATTTCTCCTTTGCCTGAAGCCACACCACCTGAGGTTCTAATCTTGTCAGATTTTATGTGCTAAGCATGGTTGAGAGAGCTCTAAGGAATAACAGATACTGCAGGAAATGGTTATTCTTCCTCTTGATTAGTGACACTTACCAGTGCAACACACTTCTCATGCAGCTTTCCCTCCCAGTGACTTAATACTTCCAAAGGTATTACAGTAAAAAGGTATATAATAACTTCTGTGATATGATCCAGGAGAGAGGTCAGCAGACTTAAAATCAAAAAATACTAGCTTCTCTCACAATTTTACCCAATCTGCCTGATTGGAGATATATCAGGAAAGGACAAATCAGAAGAGTGACCAAGGACAGACACCCATGGGTCCCATTACGCACTTGCTCAACTCACTCCAACACGTTGCATAACTGCATGATACATCCACTCTTGTGGTAGCAATCCATTCTTTCTTTTGGTACACCTTGTAATGAATTTACATACCAATATAGACTTTCTGCACTATGATCAAATTAGTCAGAATATTGACAAAAGTGACAAATCACTTCATAAAGTGAACTCCAGCTTTGGGCAAAGGGAAAGAAGATTAAATAGCTGCAGTATTATTTCAATTTTTTTTGATGCATTGCTATGACGGATATTAGAAAAGAGACTTTTAATGATATCAATGTTTTTCTAGTATGGCAAACAGTGATGATGTCTGTTTATGTTTTAAGGGTGTCATTATATCTGACAAGCACACAAGTCCTCAGAAACCTTGGTCTGAAGCCAAGGGAAGAAATATGAGGGATTCATTTCTTGGACTGGGATTTTTCCTGGAGTCATTTAACTGTGATTTTTCTTTCCCTTCATCTTCTTTTTTTGTGTGTGTGTTCCCCAATTTCCCTCCATCATTGTTTTGTCTGCCGTAAATTTTATCAGGTCCTAGATTCTTTCAGAAATACAGTATTACCTGAGAAATGCAACAAATTACAAGACTGCCATGAATCCTACTTTGGATTTCCATTTAAGCTTAACACCAGGTTTAGGTTTTACCAGTGGATTATAAGGCATCTGAGAAATGCTCACATGTTTTTTTTTCCACTAGCCTTGCCTTTAGATCAATAAACTCAGTCAGAAAGGCTGTTATAAACAACTAGGAGGTATTTTAAATACCACACTTTTTCTTGCAACTATTATCTATACTCAGACATGCCCCACTAGTCCAGGTTCTTGGTTTTAATAGTGCCTTTGTAAATCTAGAGTGCAGTGAAGCCAAACCCCAGTTCTACTGATGGAAATGAAAAGTGACCCTGATCCCTTGGTTGACTGTATTTTCTCTGGCTTGCGTAGCCCTTGTATTTTTACATCATTTCCTTAAAGTTGATGATTTCACATAATTCAGTAAGTGGGACAAATTTTACCAAACTAGTGTTCTGTTTCTTCTCCATTCATAGATGTTATTCTTTTAATCATCATTACCCTGTATCTACCGGTGTCTCAGAAACACCTTGCCAGTTAGCTAAGACGCCTCCATTCTTTGCTTTTCTGAGCTATCATTTTGGTTAAGTGGTTGACTCAAGCAATGTGTCATTTCATTACTTATGTTGTATTATTTGACTTCCTATATTCATTATTCTAATAATTAATGAAAAAATGTGAATTACAAGGTTGGTGATTTGAAAATTTACAAGGCTTCAATAAAGCATATAAAAAATAAAGAGTATATATGAGTATGTGACTTACCTTTTTTAGATTTGAGGCATAGAATTCTTGTCACAGTCTAACAAAAGTGACGGTCTTGGCACCCCAAAGTCATTATCAAGTCAAAACAATAAATATTGCAATGTATGACTCAATCAGGAGCCAGTAAAGAGTATATAAATTTCACAGCTGCATAAATTGTGCCAAGGTGTAGGTGTTGAATGTAAAGCAAAATTCTGCATGTGAGGAGACTCACCACAGGATTTGAAATGCTTTGCATAAGGTTACAAGAATATTCAAACTTGATAATTTGCTGATAGAGCTGGACAGTTAGGAGTTAAAGGTTGGATGCTGACAATATTTATGAAACTAACATCTAATAAGACAAGATTGAAATAAAATTGCCTGGAGGAAAAAAAAAATAAAAGGAAAAGGACAGGACCTAAAGATAAGCCTTCTTTCCCAGACTGGGATCCTCTCTAAGAGGAAAACTTGTGTAAGAACTGAGTCCCTAGAAGAGCACCTGAAGGGTTTATGAAACAGACAATAAAAATGCAGAGAAGATTTTCTTTCTATACTTGTGAGAGAGGTAAATATTCATAGATACCTATTATCTTATGCCTTATTTTTTTTAACAGTAGGAAATATGTTATCTTCATTGAATCTTTTAAAAAAACTTTTGCTTATTTTTACAGAATGAAATCTGTGTTAAAAGTGATGTAAGTGCAAGTGGCAAAAGTGTCACACCAAAGCTGTGACAACCCTTGAAAATGGGGAGCTGAAAATACTCAGTGTTACAGCACCCAGCACCACAAAACACTGTGGTTACTCACATGGCTTCAGGTGACAGATTGAATCCCATAATCCCGTTGTGGCTGGTTCCTTCTATACCTCTATCCTTTTCTCATCTTTCTGTCAAACGCTGTCAAATACCCAGGGCTTGGGAAAAACTGTTAATGTAGAATGCTGTGATGAAGTAACTTAGTAAACAGTAAGTAAAATCTTATTTAATTTAGCCATGCACAATTCCTTGAGCAGGGTTACTTCCAAACAGTGAACTGATCTTTGCAGTGGGGAATCTTGACTTTGCTGTTATTGCCTGGGGGTAAATCTGCACAATATATATTAACCGATTATAAAAATTTAAAAGGGAAGGGAAGTGTGGGTACAAAGCAAAATTCTTTGCTGCCTAGCTCAGTTTGTCCCTCCATAAAGCCTAGTGCTGCCCCAGTAGTTGAAGCACATCTTCCCACAACAGGAACCTTGTTCTGCTTAAAAAAAAAAAAAAAAAAAAGTAGATGATTATGTAACAGTGCCACCTGGTGCTACCTGCCAAAACAAAAGCTTTAACCTGGAATGAAAAAATCCTGCCAAAGAAACAATAGGAATTAAGCTATTTTATGACATAAAGTATATAATAGCAGGGTGTTTCAGCCCTTTTACTCCACCATAGCTGTCTTTTCCATTTTGTTTTCACTATGATTCAGACTGAGATTGTGTTTAATTGTAATTCGTTCTGAAAGAGAATTGCTAGTAGGTTGTACTGAAAACATACAGTAAAAATTCTGAAATTGTGTAAATTATAGAAATGTTGTAAATTCTAGACAGTGCTATTAACCCCAAAAATATGCTTTTTCTTATTATTAATATCTTCATTACAGCCCCTAATATCTGGCCACCTATTCAAAAGTACATGAATGTTTGTGTGTTACTGAAACAAATGTACTGACAGTGTTTCAGAGAGAAAGCACATTGTGAACAAGTTCAGAAAAAGTTTAGTATTAGCTGAAAACTAAGACTTTAGCTAATTATCATACTCTGGTACCTTTAAAATAAGTAATCCCGAGTCAGGGAATAGCCAAACAGTGTGGCATAATAAAAAATGTTTCTTTATAAACATGTTTTGCTAAATTTTTTCTTGCAAAGATGATTTCCTTCTCAAGTCAGTCACTCTGGATTTATTTTTTTACTTAAATATTTATTGTATATATGAAGATACACATACGTACACACAAAATATATGCAAGAAATGATCATCAGCCATTAAAAAGTTATTAAAATGCCTATTAACTCAACAACCTCCTTGACTTCACATGGAAGCATCATCTGAATCACAGGATGTTTTCTTGTTTTCAACTTTTGCTGTAATATGAAGCATAGAAATACTTCATTCCAGGCACCAGATGGGCTGGTAAGTTTGTTCTACTGTCTTGCCACCAGCTTGCAGACACAACAGACTACAGATAACTGTCACTAAAATGAAAATACTTATTGGCTTTCAAATGATTTACCAAATCTGTTGCTGCAGTATGTTTCTGTTTGTCCATAATTGCACTGAACCTTTAGTTCTTGTAATTGCAGAAGCCTGAAAGGATACTATAATAGGGTTGTCCTGGGCCCTGAGTTTGTACTTTGCTGTCTTTGTTTGCACAATGTTTGTCTTGCATGGCATCAGTCTGAAGTGAGCAGTGCTCATTAGAAATAGCAAACACGACAAATTGACTTTAAAATGTACGTTCTTCACAGAGGTATCCCAGCAACTTCCACGTCCTGAAGGCTGGGCTTTTGCTTAACTTCTGTTACAATTTGCCCATGCACTCACTGTATTGATTTGCTCTTTTTGAAGACAGTCACCATTTTCCCACCTATGCTGGGAGGTCTCACTTTTGTCCTCATACAGAAGGAGAGTCAAATAGATGTCTGACATTGAAAAAGCATCCACAAATGGCATATGGACCTGGGGACATTCAGCGTTAAGAGTCAAATTATCCAAATTTGATCACTCCATGTCTGCTGTTTCCTACTTCCAAACCTAAAGCCGATGAAACAGATTAAAAAGCCACCATTCTTCAAAGAAATCAGTGGCCCATATTCCTAAATTCCTGTTCTTGATCTCAGGGAGGATAATGATTATAGCATCTTTGGATGGAGATAAAGAACTGGATTCTTCATTTTTGTTCACTGGGACTTAAAGCTAGGAATTGTGTCAGTGCCTGACACTGATTGTGTATTCTTAACTCCCTCTGGATTTATAACACCTAGGATGGCTCAACATCCAAGCATTTTCCTTTCACTTGGAATTTTATTCTTTGTTTAAATTTTTTTTGATGTGTCCCAAGTTTTCATTACTTCTATAAATGATTTTTTGGTTTGGGATTTTTTCCCGCTTTTGAATAATTTCTGGAAAATCACATTTAATTTAAAAACAGCATTAGGAATTATAAGTCACATTTGTTTTATGTGATTATTAAAGTGGACTAGTCCTAAGGCTGAAAATTTAGGGTAAGAGAAAAATAACAGACAAGGTTGAAAAATGGGTTCTTATTCAGGAATCACAGACCTCTAAGGGCTAATCATTGACTGCTTTTATTATGCAAAACGGCATCTGGTGTTCAGCTTCCACATTTTGAAAAAATGTTGTCTAATGAATCTGCTATTCTACATTTGCTTTCTACTTTTAATATCCTGTTAAACACACTGATGGCTTATCTGTAGTAAGAATTAGAGTTTTAAAAGGAATTAAATGAATCCATGCAAAGGTACAGAAATGTAAATCCAGTTATTAGTTAGGTCATTCGACAGCATTTCACTACCCATTAGTTTGCTTTTTTAGGAAGAGCAAGAGATGCACATATGTGAAAGGGGAAAAGTGTCACAGTTTTGACTTACTTTCAATCTTTGCAACATGGCCTGTGGTGCTTTGTACTCAGAAAGGCAAGGAAATATAATCTCACGGGGAAAGTTTAATTAAAGACAAAGACTGTAATGCAATTTTACTTCAGTGGGAGGGGTTTTTTTTAGGAGATCTGTCACATCCATTAAAGCTGTTACAGGGGAGACAGGTAGTGACATTATTGCTTGTGGATAATATCATTCAATAACTCCAATTAAGAGCTAACATATTTATCTTGATTCTGTCCTCCTCCTCCCCTTCTCCTGAGTACAAGTCATTGGAGAGCAGTGGTAAGAGCCAGGTAGGTCTCTTATGTAGACAATAGTGACATGAACTCTGTATGAGACAGGTGAGACTGGGTCAATAATTAGAAGGATATGGACTGAGACTTCATTGGTTTGCTCAGCCAAGCACAAATACAGGCTGAGCAGAGAACAGATCTAGAGCAGCCCTGACAAGAAAGACTTCGGAGTGCTGGTGAATGAGAGGCTGGACATGAGTCAGCAACGTGCAAGTTACAGGATGCAGGGGAGCAAAGCATCGCTTTGTCCCCCCATTGACCAATTTACATAAGCACCTAGATATAGGGCTTGAACTCTCAGTGGGATTCATCTGACCAAGCATAGACACCTAAATGTACTCATATAATCATGAACTGGTTATTTTAATGGGATGCTGCTACCAAGTGACTCAAATAGGTCAGCTGAATTGCCTTTTAAAAGTGTTTATATCTTTCTGTTGACTACAAAGGAAGTCTCAAGTGTCTAGTTCAGACATAGGTGTCTACACTGAAGATGTCTAAAGTTAATGAGTTGAATCTCAGCCTTAAATGTCCTACCCACAGTTAATGAGACGAATCTCAGCCATACATATCCTACCCAATAGGGAACAGAAAAAGAGTTTGGAACAAATGAAAATGTTGTTCACTTACAGCTTTAATTCCAAGCACTCTCAGAAGCGAGAATGTAAAGATCTGTCAGAGAAATAGTTTAACTGCCCTTAAAAAACCATGACAGGTTGACAGTACTGTTGCTACTCCTGAAGCACTGTTGCTATATGGACAGCACTACTCATAGAGATGGGATTAGGCTTAGGGAAATCTAAGTGCCATTCTGACAGTCCTGGTAATGTCACCTGGTGGGTTTAGATATAATGCATTGTAAAAGAGGTTCTCACATTAGGTAAAATGACCAGTATGTAAAATGAGCCTAGCAAAATTCATTTTTCCATTTACTTCTTTCTAGTTCTACTTTCTTCAAGATAGAAGAGCTAAGACATACTAGCTGTAGTGATTTCTGGGAATTTAGCTTCGTATTGGATCAATTGCTATTGCTTCAAAATTATCTACACACTTGTGTTTTATTTATTTATTTATTTGGTGGTGAACAGTCCTTTTATTCTTAATTAAAGTTTTTATTTTATTTCACCTATTTTTCATTTTCATAGTAAATTGAGAAGATGAGTGATTTGTTATAAATCATTTTGTTCTTTGGGAAAACCAGGCTAAAGTTATATACCTTTCTTTGAAATATATCATAAAAGACAATTCATTTACTGATGAGGCATGAATGTATCTAATGACATACTCTGCAGGGTGATTTGTTTTAATTGTCACAGTGGGACCTGTTATTACACAGTAGTAGAATGGGTCACTGCATTATAAAATTAAAGCTGATGCAAGGCATTCATTTATAGCTTATTTGTAAATGCAAGTATTTGGGATAAAAATATCCTGACTATAGAGACAGCGTATGGCAACATGCACAGCAGTGGCAAATGTCTCTTAATAATAAACAGCTGTGTGAGGTCAGATGTTAAGGAAATGTAAGGGAGTGGCACACTGGGATTTTGTCATATGTGCATTAGCCCAAATGAAGTCAAGGAAAAAGTATCTTAGGGTAGGAATAATTTCTATTACCAGAGGTTACTTTTCAAGGACAGCTAAATGTGCTGGCTCATATTCATGTTGCTGTGCCACGGGATGTGAAAAATAAGCCAAAACCTGTTTTGAATAGAAAGCATTGCAATAAATTTGCTGAATTTTCAAAGTTTAAAAATTAATAGGTAATTACTGGATCAGTAACAAAAGATGGCTTTTCTGGTTGGTTTTTGGGTTTGTTTTTTTTTTTTGTTCACAGAATCGACCAGGTTAAAAAGACCTCTGAGATCATCAAGTCCAACCTATGACCTAACACCACCTTGTCAGCCACTGAGTGCCACATCCAATCTTTCCTTAAATACCTCCAGGGATGGTGAATCCACCACCTCCCTGGGCAGCCCATTCCAGTGCCCAATCACTCTTTCTGCGAAGTTCTTCTTAATGTGTAACCTAAACCTCCCCTGGCACATTTTGACTGTATTCTCTTATCCTAATCCTTGTTGCCTGGGACAAGAGGCCAACACCCACCTGGCTACAACC
>VZRE01003885.1:47575-66151 GCA_013396775.1 Cephalopterus ornatus | reverse complement strand
CAAACCCTTCAGGATCCCCCAGTCCAGTGAAACCCCTAAGAGCTTTTCCAGTCCCTCCCCTCTCTGGTCAGAAACTTCCCTCAGGTCCCACTCAAGACCCCCAGTCCCCTCAGCCCCCTCCTAAAATCCTTTTAGAGCCTCCATAATCCCCTAAGGACCCCCCAAATCCCCTTCATAGCACCCTCTGGCATCCCTAATTGCCTCAGAGCCCACTCCAAACCTCCCAATCCACTCACAACCCCTCCAAGGCCCCCTGCTCCCTTCCAGGTCTCCCTAAATGTCCCTCTGGGGGCATTCAGAGCCCCCCCCAGTCCCCTCAGGACCTCTCCAAGTCCCCTTCAGAGCCGGCTTATCCAGAGAGTTGCTGTGGTTATTGTTATCCAAAGCATCCTAAACACTAATTAAAATGAATGAATTAAAAATGCTTTCAGTGTTTTGGGTTTGGTAAGGTGAACTGCTGTATCATTATTTGTTAAGAAAAGAGGTTCTTTACAGTTCTAAGTCCTTAAAAATAGCCAACATCTAAGTGCAGTTCCTGGTTGACGTTATTTGGAAAGTAATGTTTAGTATAATTTTAATATTTTCTGTCTTTAAAGATGAGATCTGCAATGAGTAAACGTAAGCTGAAGGAGACCTGTGGAGCAAGTGCTGAGTGCATTTCACAGGTCAGTAACAGCTTTATTAATGACTTTGGTTTTTGAGTAAAGGAACTTTTCTATCCTCTGCCACCCATGTGATCCCGTATTTTTTTTTTAAAAAGACTTGTACAGATACTGGATGTAATTTCTAGGGCTGTAAATGGCTTTTGTATTTCTTTCAGCTTCTCACCTGATTGTTTCCTTCAAGTGCTACGGTAACAGTCTGCTTCTTGGATCCTTAATACAAAAAGTTAAGGGATGTTCTTGTGCTTTTGCAGCAGTTTGTGGCAGCAGATTTGCATAAACCTATTTTTATCATTTAGATTCTTTATTTTCTAGTTTGTAGGGTGAATGAGAATCCAGGTGATTTTTTTTTTTTTTAGCAGCTGCCAAATCAGTTTTCAGTTTGTTTGTTTGTTTAACCTTTATTCTTCTGTTTTCTGAAAGTGGCTGCTTAAACCTGTGCAGCATCTTGTAGGGAATTACCTCTGGGGCAGTGATTTGTTGTATTTCCATCTCTTCCCTTTATTTACCTGTAAAATCTATTCATAGGAGGAAGGCCTTTTCACTTATGAATGGGCAATGCTGTTGGGATTATTGATTTAAACAGAATAGATCTGGAAATTAAATCAGTGAGACTTCGGTAGGAAAAAAAAAAGAAAGTAACTGAAAAATCAGGCTGCTCCTGTGTGGGTTCATCCCTTTCCACGGGGTCAGTCCCTTGGGAACAGGCTGCTCCAGTGTGAGTCCATCCCGTTTTAGAGGAGCAACACTTCATTAGCAGTTTGCAGTTTGATCTGAAAGTCATTGGCACTGAGCACTTAAATTGGACACTGAATGTTATCGTAAAAGGATGGAGTACACAGGTATTTTTGGATGGCTTAAATGAGGGATGAGGGGAAGCAGCAGAGTCCTGCTGTGGTGCTGAAGGGTGGCTGTTTGGGAAGATTGAAGATGCAATTGTAACTAACGAATGAGCTGATGTAATTTTGGTGACACATTGATATAATTTACCTGTGTTTTCTCTTTTATATAATATTTATACAATATTCTGCCTACTGTAACTTTATTTTTACTTTCAAGACCTCGGTGTCATTGATGACAGTAAATATTTGCATGTTACAGAACATTTGTAACACCACAAACATGCATGTTTCAAGTCATTTTATTGCTGTATTTACTCTGTTGGAACATTCTGGTTCTTGAAGCACCAAAAATTCTCCTTGTGTTATCTCTGTAGGTGCAAAAAATCCTACGGGAAAGGTTCTGTCACCATTCCAGTGCCACTGGAAAACTGTTTGGGCTTGAGCACCAGTACAGGTGAGTGAGCAGCCTCAAATACCGAGTCATTTCTAACTGAACTGCAGTAGAAAAAAAATCAGGTGAAGTCAGAATCTTCTGCTGCATCTCTTTTTCAGAATTATACGGGCTTAAATGACCTGCAGCACAGTGCTTCTAAAAATTCTTTGCCTCAGATTTTAAGAGGTTTTAACTGTTCCTTGCTGTTTTTGTCAGGCTCTGAGTTTTGGATTTCTTGTCCTTGTTTCACACCTGTAATTCCTGGAACAACCTTTTTTTTTTTTTTTTTTTTTTGAGCCTGCAAGATACTTTTAGTGCCCATTCTAAGGCTTTGCTTAATGGCCTGGCCAAGCAAAAAGTTGAATTCTCTTGCTGTGAATCTTTATTTCCACTTCAGATTTCCTCCTGTTTGTTGGTAAGCTGTACTGAAACTAAATTTAAATTTTGGATGTCAACAGCACGTTTTTTTGAAGTAGAAACCCGTATTTCAAACAAACCTGCTGCTTGGGCTCAGGGTTAGGAAGAAGTGTCTTCCTGTGGCAGTAACAATGTCCCAGGGCCAAAGGTCTTCCAGAGGCAGGTCAAAGTCTGAAAATAGCAACCACGTACCTAAAGAACTGGTTTTAAACTATCAGTTTTTTCCCCCAAGAGTAACTTTGTGCGGGTGGAATCACCTTCTGTGAGCACTGGCTTCTTTTACCAGAGAGAAAGTAACATTGAATAAAAAGTGTAGCATAACCTACAATGCGGGTATTTATTTCTATTTATGTACTTGCCAGCCCTTGTTTTTCCTTTCCCAAGATCGATCAGGGCCCTTGGCTGTACTTTGCTCTTAAATAGGGAGCAAACACACATCCTACAGCTGTTCCATGGTCAGTAAGTTTCTAGGAATCCTTTAAATATGGTGTGAGGTGATGAGTCTGTCTGAAGATAATTTAAAGTTGTCCCTTCTTTTGGGTGGCAATCGAAAATGAAGCTCAGTATTTGCTGTTACCATTCCCAAGCTCGCAGTGCCTAAATTTAGCACATAATCAGTTTTGTGAAGGCTGTCAAAATGAATATATTCCCCCAGATTATTAATTTTTACTGGTGTCAAGGTTTTCCTTTAATATGGTAGCCAGCCTTCCTTTTTGGTGCGTGGTGTCACAGGAAGCAATCCTTTTCTTCAAGAAAGAAATGACTATTGAAGCCTGCCCTTTCATGGAGGGGAACCGCAGAACTTTATGAATTAGTGATACTCTCAACTTCTTTCGTGTTTTAATATTTTAAACTGTTTTAAGAGCTCTGATCACTCAGCCCTCTGCGCTTTATTGTAGCGCATTTTGCATGCCCTGAGAGGAAGCTGAAAATGTAGCAAGTTTTCTCTTATTCTCTGAATTTTTCCTGAGCTTCAGTGACTGTTTTCTCCTTTGAGGTTTTCATCCTATTGCTGTTTCCATCACAGGCATTTGCTGGAGCTGCTGAAAAGGACCACGCTGCATGGAGAAAGTAATTCTGCCCTCATCATCGGGCCCAGAGGATCAGGGAAGACCACGGTAGGAACGTCCATTAGAAGTTCAGCAAATTAAGCAAGTCCAGTTAAGCCCGAGCTGCACAACCCCACTGAAGTCCTGGGGAGCTTTTGGAGCTGCATTTCCATCTCTGCTTGTTTTTAAAGAAATGGTTGACATTTAAATTCAAAACATTCCAGGACTTCTTGCGAGCTGATTCTGTGCAACAACATTGTGGAAAAATGGGTTCCTTACAGTCGTCTTTGCAATTAAAACCACCTTTTGATCACCCTGTAATTAACCTGCTTATTTCTATTGGGCCCCCAGTGTAAAAATGGCTGAAGAGGCATCCAAAAGCTGTAAAAGTCCTAAGGGGTGGGTTTCTACACAGCTGCTTATATACGAAAAATGATCAGGTATCTTAATCCTGTTTGAAATGTGCCAAGGAATGTTGTTACCTGAGTTGCCAGGAGGTAGAATATGGGTGGCTGTGGTTTACATGTTGTAGGTTTGTATTTTAAAGGAACTCCCTTTTATTTGAGGCACGTGAAGGGATGACATGGAACTGGAGTGTTTTATCCTTCAATATTATCACTCAAGTCTTTTATGTTCACATCAAAACATAATGTGTTAAGTAGGTTGGCTGTTACTGCAGGAGCTATTCAAGATGGAACAACTAGGAAAATTCCACTGGAAGTCTTCCCAAGTGCTAAAGCACGTGGCCTTCAGGCTTTTAAATAAGTTGAATAGAAATAAGTTAATAGATGTTAAACATATCCAGGCTGACACCAGTCACCCTGCCACTTTGTTGGTCACTTATTCTGCATTTCCCAAACCAGTGTTGTCACCTTTTGCTGTTACCCAATACCATGGAGTGGTGGTGGGGAAGGAGTTGATAAACCAGGGGCAATTAATCTTCTGTATTTTTTTTTTCTTCCTAGTTATTAAATCATGTCTTAAAAGACCTCAGGAAAATGAAACAAGTTAGAGAGAACCTCTTGGAAGTTCACCTGAATGGCAAGTAATTCAGCATGGATCCAATGTTATGTTATATCCAGTTCTAATACTGTATATACTGAATATATATACTGTATGTACAGTTTGGTTTCATCAATTTAGTGTGGCCTCAATTATGGGCAGGTTTGTCTGTGAGCTCCAAAATGCCTCTCTTTGTACTTCTTTGTGTAGAGACGACTTTTGTGCTTCTGGTGATCAAATTAAGTAACTTATTAGATATGGAAAATTCCTGTCTGGCCCCATTTTTTTAAAAAGGCGAAGCTTTGGAAGGTGGGAAAAAGAGGGAGAGAAGCATCTGAATGAGTTTCTGGTGAGAGTGAAGGAGAACTGCCAGTTCTTCACGAACATCACTTTCTTTCAGGGCTCCTGCAGACGAGTGATAAAGTGGCCCTGAAGGAGATCACCAGACAGCTGCAGCTGGAGAATGTTGTTGGGGACAAAGTCTTTGTGAGTATCTTCCCTCACTTCCCTCAAAAACCCTTCTCTGGAACACTGGCTTTGTGGAATGCTTGTTCCTCGGAGGAGGAGGAAGAAAGGACAGGCTCTCTCAACAAGCCCCTAAATGGACCAAACTGAAGCACTCCACAGAGACTTTGTTCAGAGGGATGGGGTATTTTGTGAGCATCGTTTTTAACATTTCAGGAGGTAACAAGTTAACCAACCAAAAAGCAGGTTCTTCAGTGTATTGGTATATTTAGTGTATAAATATATAGGCAGCCTTTTCTACTTGATAGGGAAATCTGTCCAGGCTTCCTCGAGCTCTCATTTTGCATGGAATTTCCCTTCAAATATTTGCTTCTATTGACCTTTTCCCAAAGATAAACTCATTTACATTGGTGCTGAATTCAGTCAAAAAGAGTGACCGAAGTGCATCAGATTAAATTTGAGTGGGAAATAACCTGGGCCACTGATCAGAGCTACCCGCTGCTTGCTGCCTGTTACTCAGTGAGTGTTCTGCATTTGCAGGAGTGTCCTTCTCTCCACTGAAACGTTCCCTTTCTTCTGAAATTCGCATTCAGGGAGTAAATTGACTTTTCTGCCACCTTTGACAGGGCTGGTGGTGTTGGGCTGCGGTTATTTCCCATCTCACAACTGGTGTGTGAGATGAGAAATGTACTGTGTCACCTGTGAATCTGTGTGTAACTGGAGCAGGGCGGTCACACTTATTCACTCTTTTCTGTCATGAGCCTTTTGTCCTTTCACCTCTTTAATAAAGTTGCAAATTAAAACCAAGCCTGTGTCCTGCTCGCTCTCAGTGGAACACAACAGGTGGCACTTTTTCCACGTGTGTAGCTGGAAAATGAGGGTGCAACGGCTATTTGAGGGAAGATAAAGCTACTTGTAAATTTAGCCTGTTGCAGACATTCTTCTGATCGCTAATTCTTGCCTGTCTGAGGCAGTTTGTGAATTTCAGACTGGAAAAAAAAAAAGTGGGTGAATGTAGAATTAACCCTTATTTTTCTTGCTCTGAAGAGGGTATGACTATGTAATGTTTTGGAAGCAGGGTTTTAGAAGGAGAAGGCCTTCAGTACCTGCCTGAACTTGCTGTAGTTAAACAACGCAGAGAATCACCTGGAAAATTCTGTTTTTCTTCCCCGTGCAGGGCAGTTTTGCTGAAAACCTTGCGTTCCTGCTGGAAGCTTTAAGGAAAGGTAAATTAAAAAAACAATCTTCGGTGTGAATTGTTGCGTCCTCCCTTGTAAGCCACAAATGGCCGCTTGGCAGAGCAACAACAAAACCCCTCCCAGTTCTTCGGTGTGATTTCCTTTTTGCCCTGAGAAAGGAGGGCTTAGTTAAGAGCTAAAAGATGTGTAAATATGTAAATTATTCAAGCTGCAGTTAGTGCAAGCCGTAGAGATGGAGGTCTGGCGGTGAAGTTACCTGCTGACTTTCCAAACTGCTCTCCAGGAGATCGGAGCAGCAGCTGCCCAGTCCTGTTTGTCCTGGATGAGTTCGACCTGTTTGTCCATCACAAGAACCAGACCCTGCTCTACAACCTCTTTGACATCTCCCAGTCAGCACAGGCTCCTGTCACCGTGATTGGGCTCACCTGCAGGCAGGTGAGAAACTACACCTCCTCCTTCAGTTTTCAAGTGACTTTTTTGCCTCGGTTGGAATGTTCTCTCCTCTCCTGGAACGTTATTTTATTCCCTCTAAATTAACAGTTTTTCTCACTTTTGAATTGGGAATAATTTGTGCTGAGAGCAAGCTTCAAGTGACCAAAGAAAAAACCCTGCAGAGCCTTCAGTTTTACTGCTAGAGGAGCAGGTTTACATTTCTCCTATTAAGCTCTTTTATATTATATTATATTTTACTCCTTGAAGGAGCTTCTGGACATTTCAGTTTCTTGGTCAGCCCGAACAGACTTGTTCTTGCGCTTTTTAAGCCCTTAACCTACAGTGCTTAAAAAAAGATTCCTTGTCCTCAGGACAGTGATTTCAGCACTTCAGTAGGGCACTTTTCTTGTAGTATTGGCATGTTCAAAATGGGTTTAGGATCCATGTTAAATTTCCTGTGATTTTTACGACGGCATTAAAGGGAATTATGGGCAGATTATGTATCTAATCAATTTGCAGCACTGTGGAAACTTTATAAAGATTAAACTGTTCTCTGAATTAACTGGGTCGCTGATGAGGATCGTTATGACAGGGAGAATAATAACTAAGATATTTCATCCTGAATCTGGGGTTTATCTGGGTTTAGGTGATACTTTTGGAGTGTAATTAAGGAATTGTCTTCAGAGCTGCACCATGGTCACGGTGATAGTTGTTTCTGAGGGGTTTTTTATTTGCTCTTAAGCGGGTTTTTTGTGGTTTTTTTTAAGCTTTCTTCTCTCAGTCCGACAACAGGCACGTGGTGGGACCACACAGACAACTTGTGTCTGGAGTTTTGGGGGGAATGTCTTGATTTCAGGCTTAGGGAGCTGAAATATTTCCATAATCTATGGAGAAATGTTGCAGGGTTTCCTAGCAACTGCTGATCCTGTGTGATGTGGGGCATCACGTGGGCTGGGGAAAGGCTTGTCAGGCATTTCCAGGCACATCACTTGAAACCATCAGCAAAGGTCTTGTTGGAACATTTGCAGCCTGAGAATTTCATAATTCTTTCTTTTTTTCAGCACCTTTTACTTTGCTACAGTACAGACAAATTACCAAAGAATGCACTAAATTAATTTCCTTTTTTAATTACTGGTTTTCCTTTATTTTTAAAATCAAGGATATCCTGGAGCTCCTGGAGAAGAGAGTAAAATCCAGGTTCTCTCACAGGCAGATATATTTGATGAATTCCTTTGATTTTAAACAATACATTAAGATATTTAAGGAGCAGCTTTCCCTTCCTGCTGAATTTCCTGATGAGCCTTTTGCACAAAAATGGAATGACAATATTCAGGTATTTAAAGCTTTTTGTACTTGGTTTCAGTAAAAATTCTACAGTGAGACCAGTTTATAAGTGTAAAGCTTTTTACTTAAGACTGTTATTTCCTTTCACTGTTTGAGTTTGTTGTGGGATAAATTAAATTATGGTAGAGAATCTTTGCTTATTGAAGTCTGGGGGTAAAATGGTCACAGAAAGTTGAGGTTAGACGTGAAGAATTGTATTGTCAGCCATAAGCTGAGCTCTTTCAAAGAATTAGTTAACTCTTATTTTTCCAGATGAGTATAAAATTATTTGAGATGAATTAAATATCACTTTATTTTTATTTTTTTAGCATCTCTCAGAGGATAAAACTGTGCAGGATGTGCTGCAGAACCTTTTCCACCACACCAAGGACCTGCGCTCGCTCTATTTCCTCTTGGTATGTGTTCGGATATATTTATTTATAAAATACCTTCTTTATTTACAATCATCAATAAACAGCTCTGGTGATTTTTCCAGCTGCTGAGCTTTGCTTGAAACATAATTTCATTCAGCAGGGTTTTGGTTTCTTGCAGCTTCATCAATCCACTCTGTGTCAGTGAACGTGGGTAATTCCAGCTTCTGTATTCCAGGTACCTTGTAAGGGTGTCCTGTTTAATTCAGGGCTTTGGGTGTTTGACTCTTTCCATTATAAAGCAAAAACGTAGGTGAAATGCTTTCAAACTGTTTTTTTCCTTTCTGATATTCTTTTTGGTTTCTGGTGAATCGTAAAAGCTGCTCATGTTGAAACCTACTTTTTCTGCCATTAAGTCGGTTGTTGCATCCAAATATTCCTCCTCTCTCACTAAATCTGTTCCTGTACTAAACCTTCTTTTTCTTCCTACTAAACCTGCAGCCTTGTTATTCACATGGAGGAAATGCTTTTGCTTCCTTTTATCACTTCCAGGGTCAGATAAAATCCCTTCATGAACTGTATGATGAGGCACCACGTTGTTTCCCAGAGCTGGTTTGCTTTATGGAGCAATGCAGGGAGCCCAGCCGCCGTCCCTAATTCATCCACTACTGTGACACCAGTCCAGGAAATGGGATATTAATCCCAAATCTTGAGGTGCTGGAGGCAACTAATCCATAGAAATACTGAGCTGGAAGTTAACTCTGATCTCCCAAATGACCATGGTACCCAACATCAAGGGCCTGAGGAAGCTTCCAGAAGTTTTATTGGTAGTTTGGGATGTTCCCAGTTATCTTAGCGGGGAGAGAAGGAAGGGCTCCTCACTGTGTGGGGAAAAATGACTCTGCTGCCTCCCTGGGGAGACTTCCTTGTTCAGGAAGGAGGAGGAAAAGCTGGCAGGGAAGTTCCCCCACCACCACAAAGGAGCTGGAGCTCTTGGAGGGTCTCCTTTGATTGAACCTGCCTCCCCCAGCTCTGCTCTTCAACACCACGCACAGAGACGGACCACCAGGAGACAAGGAACACTTCTTTAACCACCCAAAAATATCCCTGGACCGTGCTGGTGTGCAAAGCCCCCTGCCCGTGCCTGCCAGCCTTCACACTTCTCCCTGCTGCCCTGGGGTGGGCTGTGCTGGCTCCAGTGCTGCCAGCTCTTCCCGGAGTGTGCAGAGCACCAAAACACACACTGTGAGCACAGCCCTCCTTTGGGCTTTGATTCCAGGTTATTCCTAGTCCAGGGGCACCTCGGTCTGTCCCTGTGGCCTGAGTGGAGGCTGACAGTCAACTTCCCAATCATAGCATGTTTTGAGTTGTCCCTTTGGAAAGGGGCTTTTTCACTCTGAAGTCATTTTTCCAATAAAAGCACAGAATACAGATAGGAGTAGGGATGACTGAGGAGTTCCTGGACAAACTCTGGAGAAGAGAAGGCTCCAGGGAGACCTGAGAGCCCCTTCCAAGGCCTAAAAGGGCCTCCAGGAGAGCTGGAGAGGGACTGGGGACAAGAGATGGAGGGACAGGACACAGGGAATGGCTTTAAACTCAAAGAGATTAGTTTGAGATGGGATTTGGGGAAGAAATTGAGGGTGGGGAGGCCCTGGCCCAGGTTGCCCAGAGAAGCTGTGGCTGCCTCTGGATCCCTGGAAGTGTCCAAGGCCGGGTTGGAGCCACCTGGGATAGTTGAAGGTGTCTCTGTGTACAACAGCACGTGTAAAACAGTTGTAAGTCCTTCTTGCAGCAGTTGCTGAAGTGCTGATCCATGGGAATGGATCCAAACAGGTTCCTGAGGGTTTATCTCCTCCAATGGGGAGGCTTTGAAGTTTTAAGCTTGGAAAACCTTCCTGGCTGAGGGGGGGGCTGTAACTCCAGCTATTAGTGAGGTTTTCAGTATATCTATATGGGAACTCTACTCCTTAATGTTTCTAGTAGGTGACTCTGGGAGAAACTGTTGCTGTGCATCCCATCTCCAGGCAGGAATTGTTAATGAGGAGTGGAATGAGTGTGTCCTTGTTTACAGATGCTGGCTGCCAGCGCAGTGACCGTGCACCACCCCCTGCTCACGGCAGCAGACCTGCAGGAGGCCAGCAGGCAGCACAGGACCGACTCCAAGGCCAACATTGTGCATGGTAAAGCCCAGCCTTTTCCCAAAAAATGCCTCTTAGGAGAAAGGAAAGTGTCAGACTCCCACCACTGCTGAAATCCCTGTGATGGAAGAGACAGGGATAACCTGAGCCTCTGCTCACTTGAGCTCATACGTCTATGGATGTAACTGCCAAATTATATACCTAAATTTCTTGCTTTTTCATGGAAACACATGGAAAACAAATGTTCTCTCCAATTCTGGAGGTTTTTTTACATAATGAAGGTAAAAGACACAAATAGGTGAGGCCTGGAGCATAAAAAAGTAGAGGAATAGATACAGGGAGTATTAGTAAATTAAATTAGTATTAGTAGAGGAATAGATACAGAAGCTTGTGCTTCTGCTGTGCTTAAGGGGAATCCTGAGGGCTCTTGTGTTTCCCTGCAGGTTTGTCTGTGCTGGAAATCTGCCTCATCATAGCCATGAAACACCTGAACGATGTGTATGATGGAGAACCCTTTAACTTCCAGATGGTTTACAATGGTGAGAGGAATCCTGAGCTTCACAGACACCAAATCACTCCCTGTCCCCTCACTGACCTTTCCTTTATCTGTTACTGGCACAGAATTCCAGAAGTTCATCCAGAGGAAAGCACATTCCATGTACAACTTCGAAAAGCCAGTTGTCATGAAGGTGAGCCTGAAATGAAGTGTTTTTATTGTATTTAGAAACTGGTTTTATTTCCTAGAGCCCAGATCTGAGGGGTCAGATGCAACCCCGGAAGGGAATTGTGAGGTGTTTTGGGGCTGGAAGGGTGCCCTGCTCCCAGCAGGGGGTTTGGGAGTGCCTGGCTCCTGGCAGGAATGACTTTGCCTCTCACAACTCTTGTATTTTAGGCATTTGAGCACTTGCTGCAGCTGGAGCTGGTGAAGCCCCTGGAACGGCCGTCAGTGCGAGTGCAGCGGGAGTATCTGCTGATGAAGCTGCTGCTGGACAACAGCCAGATCATGGATGCCCTGCAGGCGTATCCCAACTGCCCCACGGACGTCAAGCAGTGGGCAACCTCCTCTCTCAGCTGGCTCTGAGCTGCGGGCCCTGCCCGGGCACATCAGCGCTCCGGCAGTGCAGTGCCAGCGCCACGAGATGGAATGGTACCCACAGGAGGCTGTTTGGATTAACAAATTCTTGGAAGGAGCCTGCTGTGCCGATCCATCTGGGATGTATGGAAGGAGAGCTACGCTGATGTTGTATCTCCCAGCGGCCAGAACTGTGACTGACTCCAAGGCTCAGGTGGTTTAGCTCAGCTCGGTGCCAACTTCTCCTCATTGCACACAAACCTCCACTTGGAGAAATCCAACTCTCCTTGGAGTTTCTCCCTCTGGATCGTGGCTCAGGATGGCTCTGGGGTGGTACTTGCAGTGCTGCAGCATGGCCACACCCGCCCAGAGCTCACCCTGTACCTCTCCTCAAATCTGACCTGTCGTGGAAAATTTACTCCATTAAATCTTTAATCACAGCAGAATTTACTTAATTAAACCTTTAATCCCAACAAGCTTCAGCTGCAGCTGGTGGTTTGTGCCACCTTCTGCTGCTTCCAGCTGAAGTGTGACGTGACCCGTGTATCCTGGCACAAGGATGGTTTGGGAATGCCGCTGGAGCCGGCTGGGAGCGCTGCCCTGGACTCTGCTGGCAGCCCTGGGGGGAGAAGCCCTTTGCAGTCAAAGGGTTATTTATTTTGCTCTTTGCTTCAGGAAGGTCCTGTCTGCACACCTCTGCACATCCTGAGGGGAAGAGCAGTGCTTGGGAAAGCAGGGAAAGAATCCTGGAATGGTTAGGGCTGGAAGGGATCTCAAAGATTATCCTTATGATCCAGGTCCTGTAAGTGATGCCACTACTGCACACTTTATATAAAGGTTTTCCTGCAGCACCTCTTCTCCAGGAAGGAAAGTGTGGATTCAGCCATCCCCAATCTCCCTCTTTTAGTGGAGCTCCTGTAATTCCCGCTGGCCTTGTCAAATGGGAGGGGTTCTCCAGTGCTTCCTGGGTCGTTGTGGGACAGGCAGCTCTCCTGGAAGGGGTTGCTTTGCCCATCCCTGGAGAAGGAAGAGGCAGCCAAGCCCTGACCTTGGGCTGCAGCACTGGGAATATCAGTGGCACTGTGTGGAATTCCCAACACGTGGCTTCTCCCTGCCCTTGGCAGCAGCTGGCACTGCCCTGGGAACAGTGTCTTACCCTCCTCAGCGCACTGCAAATAGGGATAAAAAATAAGGGATAAAATATAGGGAATGCTGGACTGTCCTGACACAAAAGATGGGAGTTTTCCCTCAGAAAGGCTGGAGTTGAGGCTGATTCTCACTTTGCTTTTCAACTTGTTTGACCTGTAACACCTTCCCCTTGCTTTTTTTTGCCACAAAACTCCCAGTGTGGCTCGAGAACAGCCCCACCTCTTGAACACCAGTTTGAAAGGAGGCATTTGCAAGTCAGAGTAGTCACATTTTTTATTTTCCCGTTGGGGGAATAGGGCAGAGTATACATTTGTATTTGTACAATATTTAACAATCACTTTATTGAGGGGTGGGGAGGGGGTTGGTTGGTTTTCTTTAGCACTTGCAGAAACCCAGCAAGTACCTTTTGACAGTAGTACAACAACCTGTGCCCAAAACACTGACAAATACAGAGAGGAAAGGTAAAGAAATCGCTCCCCAAACTCGAGAGGGAACGAAGAGGAGATGGACTGAAACAAAATGAAAGAAGGAGGGAGAACAAAAGCAGTTCCTGCTGGTTGAGTATCTGAGGTAACAGATGTTCCATCAAGGATGCTACTGGAGTCCTGTTGCCCATGGATGTGTATTGCAGCTTCCTGTGTTTTGTACCAGAAATGTCTTACGCGAGGTTCAAAAAGCTGGAGGAGGAGCAGAGGGGGGCCCTGCGGTGGTGTCAGTGCTGAGGTGAGCAGGACACAGGTACAGCTGCTTAGCACACCCAGAGCTGGGCCTGGGGAACTACACCCGCCTGTGTTGGCTATTTCCATGTTTATGGGGCAGTTTGGGAACAGCCTGGGAATGCCAGCACTGGCTGGACACCCCCTGTGAGCCTGGGCTGGGGGCAGCGTGAGCAGGGGCGTCGTGCAGGACAGGGACAGGAACTTCTCACCCTCGCACAGAAATAACACCTGGGGCTCGTGGACCACTCCAGGGACACTGCCTGCCAGGAAACAATGCCAAAGTATTCCCTAGCACCAGGCTCCCTGGATCCTGCCCTGGCAGCTCGACTCAGTGCTCCAGAAGTGAAACCAGAATTCGTGTCCAAACCCCTGTGAGAGCAGCTGGACAGGACAGCCCAGGGGAGACCAGTTTTACCAGTTAGTTACAAAGCATTTCCAAGGAGCAGCCTGTTCTCAGGGACGCTACATCACGCTGTTGAATCCCAGGAAATGGGAGCAGGACAAGAACTGAGCTGGGATAGCCAAAGGCAGATTGAAAAGGCAGAGGTACAAGTGCTGTGAGAACCCGAGTTTGAGGGTAACACAAATGATGGACATCTTACACATGATCAGGGTTTGCATCAGATCTCAGAGAGCACGGAATTAAACTCCATTCACTCCAGTTTTGCTCCTTGGGAGCCCAGAGGTCTCAGGGAGTACAAGTGGATAGGGATTTGTTCAGAACTCTGTTCCTGTCCTGTGTGTGTGTGAAGTTAAATTAAAACTGGATTAAAAAGGGGAGTGTCACAAATTTCACAAAGTGGAATTCTCCCCCTTTCCAAAGTCCCCTTGGAGCAGGTCCCTCAGGCACAGACGTGACCAACAGTGACACAGCCCTGGGTGGAACATCAGCCCTTCCCTCCCTCCCTTCATCCATCACATCCCACTGTTCCCAGGGCTGATTCCATCGCAGGGTTGCACAGATCCGTGCTCCAGCCCCCCTTCAGTGAGCTCCCAACTGCACTGTTAAAGCTGTTTTCCAAAGACACCGACTGGACAGACAGGGAGAACACGGACACACACTCAGCACACCAGGGGCCGCTGCCGGGTCTGCGCTCCAATTCCAACATTTATTGTACTTGGAATTTTGGGTAAAGGATCCAATAAACGTGGTGAGACAGCTCTGGGAGCAGCACTGTGGCACCCAGCTCCCAGTCACTGTAATTCCAACACAAGGCGTGACATCCTGAACTGCAGTGTTGGAGCTGTGAAAGCCACTTCCATGTTTTTCCTCATTTTTGGCGAGTCTGTGCTATGGATATTCGGTACCTCGGAATGGTTGTTGCATATTGTGAGCAGAACTAAGTTATCCCTGAAATTTAGGATCTGGAATATGTGGCCAGAACTCTTAGTGTGACTCCAGGATAAACCTGTGGATCACAGGGAGTGTGTGAGCTGCACTCCTGTGGGATGGCACCAAGCTTTGAGTGGAGGGAATTGCAAATCTCCAAGCAGAGAGTGAGGAACTGGGGGGAACTGAGCTTCCTGAGGTGATCCTGGAACAGGGACACAGCCCCCACTGTTTGCTGGGACAGGGAACACGCGGCGACGTCGGCACGAACATAAATAGGAAAAAAAATGTGGGTTTTTTTTTTAAAAAAAGAAGAACAAGAGTTCAGAGCTTTCCAGTGTCACAGCTCACAGAAAATTAAAAAAAAAAATAAAAGTCATGCTTAAGTTTTCAAATATTCCTCAGACACAGCAAACCTAAATAGTATCAGTTAAATAAATGGATGAGATACTCTGGGAAACAGAGGGAAAAGCTTTCAACTAAAAGAGGGAGGAAAATTTTCTTTCAATAAACAGCACTTTTTTTTTCTTTTTTTATACACAACAAGCGAGTACAAGAAAAGGCTAAAAAACACGGCTCTGGGAATGGCCATTCCTGGGGGGCACCTTCCCCTTCTTAAATAACACAGGGATCGGGAATAACATCATTTACAAAAACACGGAGCGGTTCATTATCCCAATTAGTGTTGACGACGATAATTTAGGAGGTGGAACTGAGGTATACCTGGTTTTGAGGGAGGTTAAGTAATACTTGGAAGCCTCTTTGCTCTATCCCATTGATTCCTCTCGTTTCTGTACACGGAACAGCAGCACACGGAACATTCACAAGCTGTGTCGTAGTCGCGTTACAACGAGTCATTTTGATAGAAACGACGACGGATGCAATAAAAACAAAGTTACCCTTTTTTTTTTTCTGTTTGTTTTTCTTCTTCTTCTCTCGTTGGTTTTTTTGTTTTTTGTTTTTGTTTTTTTTTTCAAATCTGAAATGAAATGGTTTTTTGTTTTGTTTTTTCTTTTTGATTTTAAAAAAAATAACAGCAGTTCATGTAAGGAATTATTAGTCTCTTCTGACAGGGATTAAGAAATCGGGTGTCAGTGTTTAAAACTCTCGTTAAGCCCCGACAAGTCCATTATTCTTCATGTAAGTCCCTCGTCGGCACGTGAGGGGTCCGGTCACGTCCTTCAGGTGTGAGCAGGGAATGCAGGAAGTCTCGTGGATCCACGCTGGGGAGGAGGAAGGGGCAAACAAAGGATAAACACCTCTTGGTGATGTTCCAGAGAGACTTACCATCCGCTCTCCCCACCGGCACAGCAGTGACGCCAGCGGCCCGCGCGCTGCAGCAGCTCCACTGAAGAGTCCCGCGGTCACCTCCATGACCGGTGCAACTATCATAGGCTGGATTCTTTGGGAGGAAAGTCCACGTTTGTCACCATTGTGACCACAGTCACGATGTCCTCTGTGGTTATAATGTTAGTCAGTTTTTGCATCTGGATGATCCTCTCCTCCACGCAGCCCGCGGACAGTCGCGCCTCGGCGTCGTGATCCCAGCACTCCTCAATGGTCTCGCACAGCATCGCCATGCCCTGCGGAGCCGGGGAGAAACGGGCACACGCAGGGGGTCAGGAAGGGGTCACCCAGCTAAAAAAAGGCATTCAAGGTCCACCTGCCAAATGTGAACCCTGGTGTCCAACAGGACATGGAGCCGGATTTGGGGTTGATGGGACAGGACATGGTGTTGGGCTTGGCTTTGATGGGGCCTCAGGTCTGCTTTGGTATATTATTATGCATTATTATATTATTATTATTATTATTATGTATTATTATTCATTATATTATTATGATATTTAAACAATACCCAGTGGTGAGCAGAGCCTTCCCCTATAGTGCTGCAGCATCATCACAGCACTCCAGAGCTCACACCAAGAGGTGAAATTCTTCAGCCATCAAGTGTCACTTCAGTGAAAAATAACTCAAGAATCCCCTCTCTCACCAAAAACCTGAAAGAATCACTTTCTAACACTCAAAGAGTATTTTAAGATGAAGAACACACTGACTTGCAGCCCATTAAATTCCTACTAGAATTATTAAATTCTTCCCAGGACACCACAGGGGCTGGGCAGGGTTTGGATCCCAGCCCTCGGGGCAGGTGCTTGGTAACACTTACAGAATGTTTCTGCCAACACTCCCTCAGGACAGGCCTCTTCTTTTTATGGACCACCACCTCCTGCATGTCCTCCAGGGACGGGTGCTGGCCAATCTCCTCCTCAAAGGGCAGCATGTACTCATCCACGGGGCCTGCACAGGGAAGAGGGGTCCATCAGGATCCTGGAATGGCTTGGAAGGGACCTCAAAGCCACCTTGTCCCACCCCTGCCAGGGGCAAGGACAGCTTCCTGGAGAAGTTATTGGGACACACAACATCCCAGCCCAGGGGAAACAGTCACATACACTCAGATGAATTTATTGCTTGAAAGACTGGACTGAAAATGCAACTTTTCCAAAAGCATTTTTGAGCCTTTTCCCTTATCCTTGGCTAATCCTGACTTGTCCTGGCACCCACACGACATTTCTCTTTAAAAATACTTGTAATTTGTGCTTCAAACTGAACTTGGGGCTGGACTCAGAACCAACCAGGCGTATTAAACCCCAAGAGTTCCATGGGAGTTGTCCCTCTTTCTTACCATGACAAGGAACCCCCCAGCATTCCACGTGTCAGAACGCTTTTCCTGGGATGCCAAACCCTGGAGAGACCGAAGGCCGGTGACCACCTGTGGATTCTGACCACCACCTGATCCCATCGGATGACACACACGGAATCTCTCCCACCCTCCCGAATCCCGTGGAGCGGTTCCCAGATCCCAACGCGTCCCGTACCGTCGGAGGCCGTGCAGCGCGAGGCCAGTTCCCAGAGCACCAGTCCCATGGCGTACATGTCGATCCTCAGGAACGCATCCCTTTGGAAGTTGATGGCACCTTCCAGGACCTCCGGGGCCATGTACCGCCGTGTGCCCACCTGGAGGGGCAGGAGACACCGCGGCTTGGACCTGAGCATGGACACCCTGCGCTCCAGGAATGTCCAGGATTAAACACTTCCGTGCCTATTCCTTGCTTAGGACTAAATCTTGGAAGTTTCTCCACATTAATGAAAAAAACGTTGGGATATTCTTACCCAAATCCTCCAGCAGGATAAAACAAGGGAGAGAGGCCATGCAAGGAGTCCGAGGGGGAATTCTCTGTTCACATGCTGGAAATTGCTGGGAATAACCAGGGATTTACCTGTCCGTGGGTGTCTCCTGCCGATTTTCCAGCCTCGAACTTCAAAGCCAGCCCGAAATCAGCAATGCAGGCGGTCAGGTTGTTCTTCAGCAGCACGTTCTTGCTCTTGATGTCCCTGCCGAGGCAAAGAGAAAACCCCCAAATTAGGGATCTAGAACGTGGAATACTTAAGGAATTCTAAGGAAAAAGGAACATCATAACCCAGAGTTACGGTGTGGAAGGTAAGAAAATGATACAGAGACAGATTTAAATATTTAGATATATAAAGAGATAGATTTAAAATATTATTATTTATAATATAATCATATACATTTATAATATATATTCTATAACCTTGATTTAGATATAATTTATCTATATAAATATATAACAAATTTAATATATAAAGAATCAATATAATATTAATATACTAAAAGAACATTATATGAAAGGTAGGAAAATTATAAAGAAATAGGTAATTCAAGCAACAATTAATACAAATATTTGTAATATATATTTAGAATATATGTTATATATTTTATATATTTATAAGATATACTATATATTATATATACTATACATTAAATATACTATATATTAGATATGACATGTATCAATTTATAAATGTATATTTTATATAATATATATTCTATATAATATATATTCTATATTTATATACATAGATAAAGTATTTCATGTAATAATATAAAGATTAAGAA
>VZRE01003885.1:18896-47557 GCA_013396775.1 Cephalopterus ornatus | reverse complement strand
TAAGAAATAGACAATTTAAATGAAAATGCATATATTACAATATAGACTATATATTGTATATTATATTCACATAATATTAATTTATATGTAAATATATACATAAATACAATATAGAACAAATATATAAAATAATAGAATTTTAATAGAAATAATATAAAATACATACTATATATTTATATATTATATATTTATATACTTATATATGATATCTATTACATATAATATATATTTATATACTTATTTATATTTATATGTATCTTATATAGAGAGTATATATTTGTATTATAAATAAAATTTATTACAAATAAAATAATAATAAACCCCTGGAGCACCCTTGCACATCTTTATTCTTATGGGAATAAATGAGACAGCAACTGGGGCTGATTTTGTGCCTGGGTGTAGAACAAGCGGGGCTGGACGACGGCTGCCTGGAGGAGGGGATCCCTGGCTGCAGGGCCCCGTGGAGAGCTGCAGGAGGGGCAGGGACAGTGCCAAGGCAGTGCCATTCCATGGGCACCGTGTCTCTGGGCCTGCAGGGATGAGCCCCTCGGGGAGGTGTCTCCCAGGAGCAGGCGGGAGCATCCCTCAGAGCCCATCCCTGGGATGCAGCGGGCTGTGCCCGGCCGTACCTGTGGGAGATGGCGGGTTTGTGGCCGTCCTTGAGCCCCGGGATGTCCTCGTGCAGGTAGGCCAGGCCCCGCGCCATCGTCTGCGCGATGTGGCACAGCTCCGTCCACGACACCACGTTGGCCTTCAGGAAATCCGTCAGGGAGCCCTGCAGGGCACAGGGAAAGCGACCACAGGGGCCGTGTCAGGGCTCGTCCGCTCGGGGAAAACCCGGAATCTTGGTGAGCCGGGGGGCACCGGTTTTAGTTAGGGCCTTTGGCTGACAGCCTGTCCTTCCTTATGGACAGCAACACTTGTGAAATACACTCCGAAGAAATATTAAGTCAAAATGATTCAACATAAAACACTGAAGGTATTTTTAGTTAATCATATTTATGTTTCTCACTGTGGTTATCACCGAAGAATTGATCTGCGTGGCTTTGATTTTACAGATTATCAACGAACCCAAGGAGAACAAAAATAAACCCTCACGAGCTCTGCAAGGTGGGGTTTGTTTAACTCAGGCAGGTTTGTGGGGGACATCCACAAATATTCTAAGAAATATTCTAAAGGGCACGAAAAAAAGGCCTAATTAATTTTTGTTTGTTTGTTTGTTTGTTTGTTTTCTGTTAAATAAAACCTGCCAAGTTTCTCAGCTGCGTGAAAATAAATTGTAACAACAAAAAGCCACCAGCGAAGTGAAAACTCTTTTAGATTTTGTGCCTTAACCGCCTGGATTCCACGTCTGTGGAGCATTCCCGGGGCTGTTCCTGCTGTGCCCGAAGCACGGGAGCCCCAGGTGCCCTGGGATCCATGCCCACCTTCTCGTGGAAGGCCGTGATGAGCCAGAGGTCCACGTCGATGCTGCTGCCCCTCTTCTCGGCGCCGATGAACTGCAGGATGTTCTCGTGCTTCATCCCCGGCAGGCTGTAGATCTCGTACTCGTTCTGCCACGACTGCTTGTCCTGGGACACAGCCACACACATCCCACTGAACACCCCGCAGACGGGGGCTGTTCCTGCAGGAAATCCCCTCCCAACATTTCAGCGACCTGGCAGAGAATCCGTGGGATTTCTCCCGGAGAACAAGGACCCGCCGCGTTTCAACACGTGTTCGACACTGCACCTCACGTAGCAGTGGGTGCCTTTGGCTTAATTATTAATGGAATTAATTAATCCATCCCGATAGCACCATATTCTTTAACTTGACTGGATCTTACAGTTCTGGGCACAGTTTAAAGCAAGGCTTTCCCAGGGCACTTGCTGGGATCTGAGCGTTGTCTCCCTCAGTTGAGGCCCATCTCATTGGCCCAATCCCTCCCTGGGTTTGAATTCCAGGCCTTTCCAGCTTTGATTACTGACTAGTTTATTATTTATTTGATCACTGAGGTTGTGAGAGCTGCTTCGAGCCGTTGGTGCCCCATATATGGTTTTTTTTTATGACGAGAGATGCAAAGTTTATATTTCAATATTTCAATAGCACGTTTTAATATTTCCATTAGTTTAAATGTCAGTAATATGAATTAAAATATTAATTTTAGTTCAATGAAACTCTCCCCACGCCTTTCACACCTCAAAGATGTTTTGGTTTGGATTTAGAAAAATTAAGTAAAATCTCTTCCTGGGACGAGAAAAGCTGGGTTAATGGGATGGTATTAGGAAGGATCCAGGATCCCAAGGATTCCTGCTCACCTGGATGGGGAATATTTTCACGGCCACATATTCGTTGAGGAGCTGAGCTTTCCACACACACCCAAACCTGCCCCTGGCTTTGATCTCCAGGAGCTGCAGAGGCTTCAGCCCCATCAGTGGGGACGGTGGGGGAGGCCCAGGATCCTGAAATGGGGGGAAAACGGTAATTAATGAACTCTGCCGGTAATGGGATAGGCTTGGATCCCGAGAGACAGCGGGATCACGGAGCCCAACCCCCACTGCAATGGGTTCCCCAAAAAACAGGCACAAAGCGAACCCTGACCTGCAGGGAACGGAAACGGGACGGGAAAACACGCTCATGGATGGGCAAGGGGCTATGGAACACACCTGGATAACCAGGAGGGACAGCACAGCAGAAACTAAGGAATTTTTTAACCAGGAGGGAAAGCAGAGCAGAAATTAAGGAATAATCTTAACTAGGAGGGAAAGCACATCAGAAATGCAGGAATGGTCTATCCATGTGGGAAAGCACAGCAGAAATTAAGGAATTTTTTAACCAGGAGGAAAAGCACAGCAGAAATGCGGGAACTGTCTGACCAGGAGGGGCAGCACAGGAGAAACTAAGGAATTTTTTAACCAGGAGGGAAAGCACAGCAGAAATTCAGGACTGAAGATAATCAAGCTTTACTTATTATTTTGGAAAGAGCTGGAATTGGAACGAGCACCTTGGATGCTTTAAAGGATTTTTTGTGCATTTCGGGGGTTTTTTGTGTTTCTCTGAGTTCATGTGACCTGTTTTAACCCTTCACATCCAGGTTTGGGGATCAGCTCCCACTTCCTTGGCTCCCAACTTTGCCAGCACATCCCTGAAATCTGAGCCCTCAGAAGTTAAATCTCAGGGATTGTCTTGTCCTGCCTCAGTGTTTGTACCATGGAAGTGAGATGGAGCTCCCACCGGGCTCTCCATGTACCCACATCCCTGTATCCATATATCCACCATCTTACTATGGATCGGGACAACTTCCCTTCCTGGCAAAGGGAGTGGGACAGGGAATGGCACATCCTGTATTTCCCATTTTATCCCGTATCCCCATGAGGACAGAACAAGGAGATTCTCAAATCCCTTGCCAAAGCTCTGCTTCCTCCTGGGGCTCCTCCTTTTCCCTCCAACCCTGAAGTTTTCCAAACCCTAATTCCACAGATGAATAACTGCAAAAAGGAACTGAAACTCCAACTGGAGACACATTGAAATACTCCAAAAAAAAGCAGAGAATCCTTTCACAAAGGTCAGTGATGGATGATTACAGTTGTTCCCTCAGAACTGCTGGGTTTGGGTGGACAACAAACATGGAAAGGAAAGTCTCAGAGGGAAGTTTTCCCTCCCTTTCATTCCCTCCTGGAATATTCCAGGGGCAGCACTGCCCTTGGTTTGGAAATACAAACACTGGCAAATACAGTTGGGAATTGTTCTAAGTGAAACTGGGAGAAAGATTCCCAAATTTACTGCCCAGAGCCAACTCTGAGGTGTAAAATCCCGGCATTCCCAGCCCCCTGAGCAGCCCTTGGGATTGAATGGTTGTAATTAATTATTTAAAGTTTTGACCCTCCTGCTTTGCCCAAATTTGTGGGAAATAAGCCCAAATCTCCTTTTGCTCCTGTGCCTTGGATTCTCCACCCAAAAATCCTGCTGGGATTTTGGAGGGCACAGTACCTGAATTCTTCTGGAACCACCAGGAAAATAACCCTTCTCCAGGATTTGATTGAAAAAATCCCTCCCCGAGAGCCAAAAGTGAAAGTGGCAGCGGAATCTGCTGCTCCTTCATGTCCCAGTGGACCACAACCCTTCCCACATCCCAAATTCCTGTTTCCTAGAAAGCCCTGGCACTGCACAGGCTGTTCCCAGGCCCTGACCCAGCCCCTCCCGGGGCTTCCCTTTCCTGGGGAGACGTTTCCATGGAGTCAAAACTTCCGGACTTTCCAAGTCAGCAACACCCTCCCACCCCCCCCAATCCAAACAAACCCTGGGATTGAGTGGAAAGCAGAATTCCTGCTCTTACAGAAGCAGAAAGGGAAGTTTTCCTTGGTTTTTTCCTTGATTTTTTTCTTGGTTAAAATCCAGCTCCACAACTCCAGGGACTATTTTTACACAGAAACATTCCCAACTCCAAAGCAGGGATGTCCCACGTGCCACAGGCACCATTATCCCTGTGAGGCTTTCTGGGATGATCCCATGGCGCCAGGGATGAGGGTGGAATGTCAGCAGAGCCCTGCTGGGGATAAATTGGGATCGCAGCTTTCCACAGCTGTCCAAAATCCAGGGCCCAATTTCCCCTTCCTGCCCTTTCCCTTGGAATGAGTCACGCAGGAAAAATATTCCTGAAAGAAGGAATGACTTCCAGGAATAAGGTTCCTAAAGTGTCCTCAAAAATGGGTCTTGAGGTCAGAGAGGAGCTTAAGGAACACGGAACACGAGTCCATTAAAAGCAGTTCCCTGACCGGGATAATCGGGAGCCAGGCAGTGAATGGGGACTGAAGGAACTCCGACAATTCCTTCCAGGAAAATATTTAAATATGAATCAAATCTGAACCCCTCTCTTTTCTCCTAGGTTACATTTATGGGGTATTTCAGACACGAATTAGAGAGCTCTGAGGACAGAAACGGAGCATCTGTGGGGCTCACACACGGACTCCAACCTTGGCTTTTCCCAGCGTCCCGCTGAAAAGCTGAGCAACAACGACCCACTTTGGGAATTCACTTCTCAGTGACTTGTGATTTCACGTGATCAGGAGTTCAACACAAACAAAAACAGCAGTGGGAAATCACAGCTCACACCAAAACAACCTCGAACACGCCCCCAAAACGTCCCCAAAAGACGAACAAAGGCCGGTGGCTCTTACCTCAATCATTATATGAAAGGCATGCTTGGAGAGAGGAGAAAACAAGGCAAGAGAAGTTACTGTTTACACCAAGGACGGCATGAAAAAGCAGATTAGAGGAGATGAAGTCAATTAACTGTGAGTTAACAACAGGACTCGTGGGGGTGAATCGCCTTGTGCCGGTGACATCATTTAAAACCAGAATTAAAAAAACCCCGCCATTGATATGTAAGCAAAGAAAACGGGGAGAGCGGCGTTATTACATTCAATCAGCTGAGTTATCTGACAATCAGAGCCCGAAATGTCCCTTCCAGGCGCACGGAGAGCCGCCTTCTTACGCAGCGGACTTGAACAGGCCGGGAATGAAACTTCCGAAGGGATGGGAAGGCGCTCCCGTGCAATGCCCCCGGTGCCCACGAGGGGGCAGCGCCGCACCGCCGGAATTCCCGGGAACTTTGTAAGGAACAGGTTTGGGCTCCAGGGCTCAGTTCCATGGATAACGCCCCGAGCGGAGCGGGGACGGGCACTCGGGAAGGGGAACACACACACACCTCAACACACAGCCCGGCATTAAACGTCCTTCCCGACAGGAATTTACACACCGGGCAACAAAATCCATCCCAAACCCACGGCCCAGAGCGCTAAAAATTAAAGCCCGTTGTGATTTAATTTGTTTTGTTTGTGCTGCTTTTGTTCCTTTGACTGAACAACCTCAGGGTCACCTCAGGGTCACCTCAGGGTCACCTCAGCACAGACACCCCCCATCTTCCTCCTGAACTTTGTCCTGGACAGGCCCTGGCCCAGGTTGCCCAGAGAAGCTGTGGCTGCCCCTGGATCCCTGGAAGTGTCCAAGGCCAGGCTGGACGGGGCTTGGAGCAACCTGGGCTAGTGGAAGGTGTCCCTTCTCCCTGCAATTAAATGATCTTTAAGGTCCTTTCCAACCCAAACCATTCTGGAATTCTGTGATTCCTTCACCTCAGCCCTTTCCTTTGCCTGTTTTAACTGGATGAGCTGATGCAGGAAGAGCATGGAATTCCACCACCTGGATTCAGCTGCCATGTAGAACCACCCATCCCTTTCCTTCCCCATTCCCTTTCCCTGCCCAGGATGCTCCGGAGCGTGGAGCCAACAGGAGCTTTTCCCTGTGTTTGGGAATTGCTGAGCACACACTGGGCATTATCCAAGTAATTGATAACTGAGGGCTGAAGGGTTTCTGGGAGAAGAGATTGGTTGGGAGCTGGATTTATCCATCCAGTGCAGTGGGATCCACCAGGATCATCCCCCCTGCTGTCAGTCAGCACAACACCCACACCAAGGGCAAAGCCCCTTTTTCAGTCCTACCCACCATGGAAGTTCTCCAGCTCCTGAGGAAGGATGTGAATCCCTCCGGAATAACCAAAAAGGAAAGTCTGAATTCAACCTTTTTGCTCTGAGCAGAAGAACAATGTGCAAAAATGAAGCTCTGGCAAGTGAATCCCCTCCTGAACTTCCCACTGGAATCAGCTCCCCCCAAACGCTGGGAAACTGGACACACGGGGGCACTTTTAAAGGATAAATTTATGCTCCTTTAAACCTTCTGGTTTTCAAATCCCTGCCCTTCCCCTCAGGCTTTCCCCACAAACCCCAGTGTCACCACTTTAAGTGGTGCCAGGCCATGAAAGAAACACAAAGATGAGCTTTTCGTGTCAGAAATAAAAACTGGGAGCTATTGAACACCTGCCACCCCCACAAATGTGCTTAAACACACCGATTTTTCTATTTTATGCTGCCTGAAAACTAATTCTAATAAGTTTTATTACAAATATTGTTAAGAATTAGACCAAAAAAACCCCTAAACCGTGTGTTTTTCCCCCAAATCTGGGCTATCCACAACCAGATCTGGAACTGTAAAAAGCCTTCAGCGTCTTAAATGCGGATACAGAAAGTCGGCCTGGATGGGGACAAGGCACAAAGACTGTGTCCCAAATCCAGATTTATCAGGTGGATCCACACCTCCTCACTCCCCTCTGACAGGCCCAATCCTAAAATTAAACCTTTTACTAAGCCAGGACTAAGGCAAACACACAGTTTGCAACACAGTGCTCTGCTTGAACTGACGCAAAAGCCCAGAGTAACCTGAAGTTCACCGCAGAAACACCTTTAAAACTGGTTTTTAATTTTAATTGTGCTTTAATTAAGAGGTTCCCTTCGGGTTCCCATTCAGGGGAAGGTCATTTGAAGTCTGGATTTGTTTTTGCTGCTTGGAACAGCCTTTGGATTCTATTAGGGGGAAAAAAAAGGACTCAGCTTTAAGCTGTTCACACCCAGGACTAAATCCTTGTAAAAGCCCCTCTTCCCTTGCATTTTTTCCAGGGTTAAAATGTTTTTATTTAATATGGTTTTATCTAATAAAATACCTAGAACAAGAAAAAACTGTGGCTGGAAGACCAAAATGGGAAAAACCTGAACATTTGACTGAATTTCTCATTTCTCTCGTAGTTTTCCTGGTCGGGCAGAGGGGTAAAGATCATCCCAGAAATTTGCAGTGCATCCAGTGGATTTAGAGTTAATTTAGGGAATAAAAAGCCGTGTGTCCTCCAGGAGATGACCCACTGAAGACAATCCTAGTGTGACAGTGAAGGGAGTCATCAACCCAAATCACAGAGTGATGTTTTAATGCTCAGACCCCCTCCTGAGACCAGAGGGACAATCATTATCTCTATATTTAATTTTATGGACACTCCAACTGCCAGGATCCCCCCCACTCCGGGTTTTTACCTCCCTGGGAACACCACACAGAGCTGGGTCAGGGCTCCTTGTGCTCAGGGATTAAAAACACGGCCCAAGTGATTCAGATGGTTCATGAGGAATCACAGAAACAGGTTTATGAAGGTTGTGTGAACCTGTAAAGCCCCTTTTTAACCCTCTCAACAGATGACTCTGGTTTTAAAAACAACCCAAAGCGAAGAAAAAAGCAACTGTGTGATCCAGCAAAGACATTCCTCATCCTTTTTTTGGGGGAGGGGAAGATTTTATCAGACAATGAATGTGTGTTTGCTGTGTGATTAAATCAAATGTAAATAAGAAGATAAAACAGTTCTTTCAAAGTGTTTTACAGATGTGGTTTTTTTATAAGTCTGAGGTAAAAAGTGACAGGTTTTATGGAATGATTCAGCTGTGAGTGGACAGTTCCCACACAGCACAGTGGGAGCACAGACACAGGAGGAGGTAAAGCCAAGACTAGATGTCCTTTTTCCAGGGAATGTCTGCTGCACATCTGACCCATCCACTGCTACACAAACACTTCAAAGCCAAACCATTTGCCTCCAAATTCTCCTCCTGCCCTAATTATTAAATCTAACATTAATAGTTAACATATTAACTGCATGAATATGGCAATGTTTAGTGGTTATAAAGTTACTCTTCCCTCTCTTCCCACTTCCCGTGTCTCCTGCTCCAACCAGCTGTAATCAGATGGAAAGTGGGAAATGCTTTATGCCTTGGATCTCCATAATTATTTCAAATAGTTCTTCAGGCAGGAGGAGCTTTTCCTGCCTTTCCACATCAGCCCTTCGTGTCTGCTCCCCACAAGAGCAGAAAATGCTGTCACACCACAACCAGCTCGGGCAGCAACACACACTGACGCCGGCAGAAACAATCTGGGCATGGACAGAGCAGGTGCTGATTAAAGATTTGGGTGTCCCTCCTGTACCAGACACAGGGTGAGGAGAGAACTGCAGGAAAAGGAGGGACAATCCCACCATTCTTGGGACCCCACACTCGTATTCAACCCTCGCTGGCTTTTCCACCCCTTCATCCACGATTTGATTTCCTCAGGGAGGCAATCCCAGGCTGAAATGATCCCCAGCAATTAGCGGTTAGGGATCTGATCCTACAGGGAAAGACCACTGGGCTCGATGGAAAGTCCCAAATCCATCAAATCTGGGCGGGATGAACTAATTATGCCGACAGCTTGCGGGGAGTTGCGAGGAGCTGCGATCGGCTCCTCACGGACAGCCAACAGACTTCCCTCCCTAAATTATGTGCTTTTCACTTGGCAACAGCATATGGCCACTGCCTGTCCCCAAATTTGTCTGATCCACTACCGCGGAACTGAAACCAAAACAACTGATTTAGCAGGCACAGCCAATCCTGGCTCCTGGAAAACCCTCGTGCTGGAAACACGGAGCATGGACACCCAAGCCCTTCCAAAGGCAACCCTACCCAAAATAACAAGTGTTTTCACCTGATTTGACCATAAATAGCATCAGCATTTATGAGAGGACGTGTATTCTGGTCACTGCGCCGATGATCTTTAAGGTCCTTTCCTCCCACTCCAAAAACCCAGGTCATTTCTTTCTCCATTTCCACCACTTTTTCTTCGTTTTTCCTACTCTGCTCCCAACGATTTCCTGTGTTAACTCTTTCCATAAAAGCCTCCTGATCTCAGCTCAATCTCCAGATATAACTGAAGCAACAGGAATTCCAGTACTAACAGTAATTCCACCTCCAGAATCAGCTGGATTCCACTTCCCAACGGAAGGAACTCCCCCCAAAAAAGGTCTGTTTGGGTGCAGCACAGGCAGTTCACACCCGAATGTGGAGACCACAGTCTCACAATGTCTTAAATAAAACACAAATGCCGCTGAAACTGAAAACATTTTAAGACAAAATAAAAGGCAAACACCACTAAAGTTGAAACACTTCAAGGCAAAACAGAAAATACACGAAGAAGCAAGAGGAGAAGATGAGGGGAGTGGCACGAGCTGACCTAAACTCTGAAATTATGCTTGAACGAAAGGTTTTTTTACCATTCCCTTCAACTGCATCTGTATCCCAGTTCCACAATTGCTCAAAAACAGCTCATCACGTGCTAGCTACTGCTTTCTATCCCACTCAAATTGCCAAGGTGAATTAGCAGCTCCAGTTTTAATCTCAGCTTTAAGCTCAGCCTTGAGCACCCGAGCAGCCCCTCACGGTGTCTTGGCCACTTCAAGCCCTGTTTTCGGTTCCCTCCTCCCCAAGAAACATGAAGAAGTTGTTTATATGTCCATAAAAAAGTAATTAATGGGATAAGGCTGCTGAAGTAAAGCTTAATTTTCTGCTTTTGGGGAGAGCAAGCGCTGACAGCTCCGAACCAGGGAGGTGGAGACTCAGCCACGGACGGATCCTCCTCAGGGAACGGTTTAGCCATTAAAAAAAAAAAACCACCCCAAAATCCTGAGGCAGGGCCTTACCTGGGTGGGCACCAGCACTGGGGGATAGGCCAGCTTGTGGTGCCTGTACATCCAGAAGGAAAAGAGCACGATCACTGCAATTCCCATGATAGGCACCAAGGAATACAGCAGGGTGTTGAACAGAGGGGGCTTCGGGGTCACGGGGTTGGAAGTGGCTGCAGGGAAAACAGGACACAGCTTTTAATCAGCAAACCCCCCTCCCCTCAGCGCTCAAACCCCCAGCAGCCGGGTTTTCTAACAACCCCTGATTACCCAGCAGACCATAAAATATTAAACTAACACCTCTTCACAAAGGCAGCGGTTTTTTTGGAAAGCATGGAAATGCAGCCCCCTGGGCAAAGGGGGTTTCACGGGAGGGCAGGGGACTGTCAGTTCTTGCCTCGGCAGGATCCCTGACAAACACGACAACAATATCTCCTGGCTCAACAAAGGCTATTTTAATCTCCCAGAAAAATGTTGTTTCATTTCATAAACAACTTCCTCTGGCTATTGGGTGCACGAGACATTTGCTGTTTTCAGCTCGGTTAGTGACATTATCCACTTCGCCAGCAAAGATCAGATTCCCGGCTGGAAGGAGACAGGCAAGGAAAATCATCTTTGGCTCGTGGGTTTTTTTAACAGTTCTTTGTTAAGCCTGGCTGTTGGATTTTATTTGTGACCTCGGAGGAAATTCTGTCCCCCTTTTTGGAGGTTAATGTGTCAATTTGCAGAGCTCCGAGTGGTTTAAAGAGGATTGTTCGAAGAAAAGGAGCAGGGATGATACAGCTTTTAGCCCAACAATTTACAGACACTTAGAGCAGCTTAACTGTACAATTAAGGTAAGATTTGACAGTAACTTCTGGATCTGAAACAGCCAATTATTTCAGATTATCCTTCCTTCTCACCCTTGGAAAAGAGCTGGAGCACCTTTCACCAATTTAAATCACTCCAAGGGAAGAACCTTCTTCAAACTGGACGAACCTTTCTGTGAGCACACAGAGCTTGATCACTCCGGAATCCCAACCCTTCCTGCAGGAAAACCACCCTGGCACGCTGGGAAAAGCCTCATCCCCCCTTGCCCAAGCACCATATGGAATATTCCTGCCCCAGAGTGTCCGAGGGACTTACGCTGTGTCACCTCCATCTCCGGGAAGTAGAAGAAGCGCTCGTTGCACATGTTGCCTTCACAGCAACAGAAGAACACCTCGGGGCTGTCCTTCTTCTCTATGCAGTCATTCCTGGGAAAGGGCACAGGGAAAGACTCATCCATCTCCACTTGTTTGGGGAAAAAAAGTAATCTGTGCTCGTCTTTAAAACTTGAGCAGTGACCTGCACTGAATCGTCCGGCCTGATGCAGCACCCAAAATCCCAAAATAATTAAAATTTTGGTATTTGATGTTGCAATGAAGTGTTATCAGAAGAGAAGCAGCGTGGTTTTGCTGGCCTTAGGACAGAGTTTAAGCAAAGCACCACAGGACACTGAGGAGCAGTTGGCAATCTGGATTTAAGCAGGTGCTGAACCCCAAGCCCCCAGCACAGGGGTTGCCGGGGTTGGGGATAAGTGAGAAGGGGAATTTTTGCATTTTATTGTATTTTTAGCAAAAAAAATTATCAAATTTGTACAATCCTCCCCTGCTCAGAGACGGGACTTGTTCCACTCCATGGATTAACTGCAGGAAAGGAGTTTTAGTTAACAAATAAGGTGAAACTATTCAAGTTTGGGAGGAGAAATGAGGACCAGGCTCGGAGCAGGAAGGGAATCTGAAAATCCAGATACAGCTGAGGGCTTTTAAATACAGCTGAAGATTGTCAAGAAAGCTTTGGGCTCATCTTCAAAACTTGGGGTTGTTTCACAGCCCCAGCCCCTGCAGCTTGAATGTGCTGTAATTCCGGGGAACATTTTCTCTTTGATGTTCTCCATGTGCTGCTGTTCGGAGTTCATCATTCCATGACTCCCTGTCCAGCGAAACCAGCGCAGAGATAAGATTTGGGATGTTCTGGACAAACACAGCAGTCAGTGTGTGTTATTAGCACAGCTTAATTAATGAGCACACACAGATTCTTACTCAGTTCCCAACTATTTCCTTGCCATTTTATTTCTTCTTCCATCTCCTTTTCTCAGCTCAAGGGAGAATTTAATCTCAGGGTTTTTTTTTTATTTCTGAGCTTTAAACTGTCATTAAAGCAGAAAACATCCTGGAGTGGGGGGCAACTGGATTTGGGAGAAATGACTGCAAGGATTTAGGAACTTAGGAAGCCCAAAGGAAAAATATTCTCTAAATACTGCTAATTTCTAAATATTTTTCAATAAAGATCTGCACTGCCTTTATTTCTCAGTTCTCTCCTTTTCCAAACAAGGAGTGTTATAGCCCAATAAACCCAGCGTTGTACTTTAAAAACTAAATGCCATTTCTGAAGAGAGTCGTGACCTTTATTCAGCCAGGATTCAACACACCCCAAGTCCTGCTGTTCCTGCTCGTGGGGACTTGCAGGACCATCTGTTATTAAAGGAATGACTGGAAAATTTAGGAGATTCAGTGCCTCTCGAGCTTTTTAATAAATTGGCAAAATACTTCCAACGATTTGGTGATCTGCAGACACAAAGTGCTGGCTTTCCTACTCCAGAGTCTTCGGAAAAGCCTGATAAAACAAAAGAACCTCTAGAATTTTGCATTCTGGGTGAAATAACTGCTATTTGCATTGTTTGGGCAACAACAAGGCGTTAGAAAATCTATTATTTATTTATTACTAAATCTATTATGCCTAAAGAAGCATAAATTAAATCCCTGGGGGGTTTTAATAGATAGTAAGTAAATAAAAGAAGGTAAAACACAGTACTCAGCAAACACGATAAAGTACTGAGGCAAAATCCGGTCCATAAATACAAATGTGCAAAAACAAAGGGCATATAACATAATCATTCATACATCATTATTCATATACAGGATAATTATTCATATACAAGTTAATTATAAGATATATATAAGATAATTATTCACAGACTGTGCATTATGTCCTGTCCCAAGCACCGTTTGCAGAGGGGACAATTGGGTAAAAAAGGTTGAAAATCACCAATAAATTTCGAGTTCCGAGGAAAACTGCCTTACCTGTCATAGCAGTTGATGTCATCCAGCCAGCAGCCCTGCTTCACAATCTCAATTGATCCAGAAATGTTCTTCCACGTGGCAAAGCAGTGTCTCCTCTTATCTTTGTCCCCATAACAAGGCTCGATCCCGCTCCGGTTGGTTTTATCCTTCTCCCAGTTGGCGTTGTAGTAGATGCACTCCTGCGTCTCTGACCTGCCGAGGATGGCACCTGGAATGGGAAGTAACCCACGATTAACTGGGATTGGGTGCCCAGAAATCCCATCAGTTGCCCCCTCCCCCCCTTTTTTAATGTGTTTTTAACGTAAAGTTCACAACCCTCCCAAGGGCTGAAACACGGAACGAAGAGCTCCTGTCGAGTCCATCCTGGCATAACTATCTTTGGAAGTTTGGGAAAAAAATGAAGGACAAGTCATGGCAGTGCTTCTCCCCCCGAGCAGCAACACCAAACAGTGAAGATTTAATTAAAATGTCAGCCAAAGCAGATGTTTTAGCCAGGAGAGTTTTTTACCAAAAGGCAGTTTTGCTTCTTGTCTCGGTGAATGAGCCAAAAAAGCAGCGAGCACATCTTGGAAAGCCAAAGATCGGCTCATCCCACATCCCAGGATGCTTAAAAATAAAGGTTTGCGAACTTGTGAATTTAATTTTGCCTTTTAAATGACAAATTTAATTAATTTGCTGACAAATTACAGCAAACCCCAGCAAACAGGAGCGCTGTGGAGGGTCCCTGCCCGTGGCAGGGGAAGGAATGGGATGAGCTTTAAGGTCCCTTCCATCCCAAACTCTTTTGGGATTCTGTGTGAGGCCCCTCCAAGCGGGGAGAACTTCCCAGTCCATGGGATATGAGGCATGAATTCGGTTTCTGCAGAGGTTGTTAGGAAGCAGAAGTATTACAAAGTAGTGGAAGGGAGGAAGAAGTGCCTTGTATTTGTGCTTTTACGTGTCAGACACCGCCAAGAGCGGGATGGTGAAATCCACGTGAGCTCCACCTGTACCAAAAACATGGAAGAACAGCCCCGCTCTCTCTGAGGAGAATGGGAATGATCTCCACCTGAGAACTGCTGCAGCACAGGACGTCAGCCGAGCATCCCACACCGCCTCCTTCCCAACCCTGGGGCTCTGAGGCGTTCCCAAAATAGGCGGAGGACGGCGCTGGGCAGGATGCTGGATGTGCCACGGGAGCAGTGCCCAGCCAGCCGGTGCCACTGCATGGTCCCCATCCCATCCCCTGCGCTGCCACGGCCTGACCTTTACAGCTCCCAGCCCTGGCAAGGAACAGATGAGGCAACAGATTGCCCAATTTGGGTCTGTCAGTGCAATAAAGCAGAAGTCCTGGATTTCTCTCCCACGTGCCATTCCCTCTCTCCCGCTGCCAAGAGGGCCACAGACAAGCCGAGTTTTAGGAAATGCAGAAACTCCAGTAAAATTTGCTTTGCTCAAACATCCTCCTTATCCACGCCTTTTTATAGCCAGGTTTTCCTATCCGTTATTCTTTTTTATCCATTAATGCTCTGAATCTCTTCAGCCCATCCAACTGTTCCAACTGTTGGCTCAGTGACCTCGGATCCGACTGGAGTTTCCCACCTGGACAGGCATTTGCAGCAGGTCTGGCCAGGCTAAACTGGGCAATCCTGGATTAATCACTCCGAGAGGAAAAGCAGGAATGTGGGGGAAGGAAGGGAAGAGGAGAAGGGGGAGCACACAAAGCAGCCCTGAGCCCATCTGCTCCAACCAGCTCTGCCACCCCCTCCGCAGGGATGGAGCTCCCAGGGGAGAAGGGCAGCTGGCATTTCCAATAAAGCAAATTTATTGGGCATAGCAGGTCCATAATGAAACTCCTGCACCCATCCTGAGGGCACGTGGAATTGCCAGGTCCGCAGGAAACCAGCTCCTGAATCCCTAAAGGCAGAGCGCTGCTGTTCAAAGAAGCCACGAGCGAAGCTCCAGAGTGTCCACGGATGGGAAAGCCTGGGAGGAAACACACCGGGAAAAGCAAGGGATGTTTGAGCACATCATGGAGTTCAGATCCCAGTTAATATGATGTTATCACCGCAGCTCCAGAGCTGCTCCATCCTCACACTTGTCCATCCAGGACAGCTGCAGCAGGGAAGAAAAGCAGGGAAGCAAAGCAGTACATGCTGCTGAACTCCTGAACTGCTGTTAACTCGGGATACACGGGAGCAGGGCAGGCAGCAATCCCATCAGAGGGCACATGTGCAGCCTGGAAAACCTCCCCTCGGGAGCAATGGGAAGGACTGGCTCCCATTTTCCAAGCAGAAGGACTGTGGGAATGCCTGGCCAACAATCCAGGCAGTTCTTTCAATTAAAAAGGGGCAAACTCCGGAATCTCTGCACAGCTCCTGAGGACTAACACGGCCTCGATTTAGGAAGGGATTGCTGGGAAAAGGCAGGGGATGGAACAGGAATTGTCCATTAGGATACCTCGACATTACACCCAGAGAGGGGAAAAAAAGGAAGACAGAAACCTCTGGGAGTTTATCTTCTAAGTTTACTTTCTTCAGTAAACCTGACACCGAGCGGCACAAGCACACGGGTCTGTAACGCGGGGACAGTTCCTCATACTGTAAATAAAACGTCTGAGATGTGATAACACCAATCTCCCTGATTTCCGGAGAAAACCCCAACACAAACACATGCTCCCTTTCCCCCACATCCCACTCCCACTCCCAAACACTGCTCTGGCAGCACCACTAGTTGGTGACACCACACAGAGACACGGAGGTCAACGGGAGGCTGAGTCTGCGACCCCTTTGCTAGTTTAAAAACCTAAAAGTTTCATTTTACATTTAAATCTAGCAACATTTTTAAGCTGAAAACCAAAATTCTGAGCACTGGACAGAACTATAAACTTTTTTTTTCCATCTAGGAGGAGCCATTACTGTATAATAATAATAATAACAACACCCAGACAAGCCCATTACTTTGCACTTGAAGTTCATTCTATTCGAAGCACTAATGAAGAAAGACTCGTGCGACACACTAAAAGACATTTTTATTTTTTTTGCTATTCCCTAGAAAATTTACTCTATATAAAAGAATTAAAGGGTGAAGTTCAGCCCGGTAGCTTAGAGCAGAAAGGTTGCTGGAACTGTGTTGTGTTGGAGATTAACTCTGCACTGAAATACAAGGAGTGGGGCAGTTTATGAGAGGCCTGGACACTGGGAGTTATTTAACACAGGCCATGCTCTAAAATATCTGAGTTGTTACAGGCTGTTCTGGAGGAGCAGAAAGAACAGGAAATGCAGCATAAATAGAAATAACACTCTGGAAAAAAAACCCCTTCAGCTGCAGCAGCACAGGTACCTTCGGCAAGTTCTTGTCCATATGTGTTCTTCTCGTTGTTTCCACGCTGATCTCAGACACTTTTCTAACCCCACAAATGCATCTAAGGACGGATACAAATACAGACTAAAAAAGGCCCAGCTTTGATGTTTCCACAAGCAGGAAGAAGGATTTTATCATTCCCTATTTTTTCTGATAACGCCCCGGGGGGAACGTCCCTCAGAGGGAAAATAAAGGAGTTATTTCCAACCTAATAAAGGTTCCAACAGAAAGGACTATTCTGTCCTGGTTTTCCACGTCCCCAAACTTATTTTGTTGATTTTTAGGTTAATATTAGTGCTGTTCTCACCATTCTCAAAGCTCACGGGTCACCCAAGGACTGCACTTCCCATGAGCCGAGCCAAAGCACAGTCATTAAATCCCAAGCACAGCAGCAATTAACTCGGGAAAGGCAGGAATGGGAAAGAAAGATAAACAAGGCGGTGAAGTAACAAATCGCCTGTGCTGCTGCCACGTTGCAGAATGTAAAGAATAACCTCACGTCCTAAAAGGTTTCTTTTCCTAAAATAATATTTAAAAACCAATGAGTTTTGCACCTCAACATGCATCCTACAGGAAACTTGGAAGCTTTAGTGTAGAGTTCTGTAGAGCACAATATGTGGATTATTTTCCAAGATTATAGTGGGGAGCATCAGGAAATCTGTATTTGCTTAGGTATCTCATCATGTCATTAGAAAATATTTTCACTTCTTGCAGCTCACACACTGCCAAAATGTGCCTGGATGTGCCTGCCATGGGAGGATGAAAAATCCTGGAGCTGAGATAACACTTGCAGAAAAAGAGCTTACCAGAGGAAGAATCCAGAGCTGGAAAACTGAAGGATGAGTTGCCCAAAGGCACCACACTAAGTCTTAAGAGCACAGGTTCGTAAACAGAGTGGGAACCATGGAGGAGGATGGGATCTACAACAAGGAATGAGACAGAGGGAAGAGGGAGGAAGGAGAGAATAATAATATCTGTATTGTCAAAAACCAGCAGCCCCTGGTTTGTTGGATGGACAGTAACTAGAAAATGAACTTTTTTCGACTCTAAATGGGTCTTCTGGACTCACAGTATGGAAAAGGATTTTTAGAGTCAGCTGCTCCGACTTTATATGATGTTTAGAGTCTAAACTCTTGATGATGTTATTTTACATATATAGATTATATCTTGGGTTTATTAAAAAAAAAAATATAGTGAGTGTGAATCCAGAACCTTCTCAGTGCAGCCAGGAGATCAAAGCATCCAGCTGCTTCTGGAGCCGGGCAGGGACACCTTCCACTAGCCCAGGGTGCTCCAACCTGGCCTTGGACACTCCCAGGGATCCAGGGGCAGCCACAGCTTCTCTGGGCAACCTGTGCCAGGGCCTCCCCACCCTCCCAGCCAGCAATTCCTTCCCAATATCCCATCTAAATCCACCCATCCTTCAGCTCAAAGCCATTCTCCCTTGCTGAAGGAAAAAAAAAGCTGGAATTACTTTTGCCATGTGTTTCCCCCCCCCCACACACACACAGTCCCTCCCAGTCTGTCCTGTTGTTGGCAGGAATTAATAATGCTGTAACAGGATTTTGTAGAGAAATTCCATTTTCTGCCTGGATTTCAGGAAGTGGGAAAACCCCAGAGCTCCGGTGCCCAAGTTTTCCAGAATNCGAGGCTCTTCGAGCTGAGGATGCAAAAAATAAAAGCAAGGGGAGGAAAAAAAAAAAAAAAAGGAGAGAAAGGGTCAGGATGATGTTTAGGGAGAAATGGAGGCGCCGGTAATGGCACCATGGGCTGGGCTACCTCCGAGATAAAGCTTGACATCCTCCGGGAATCTCCAGAGGCTTCAAGTGAAGTGTTATTTTTCACACTTCCCAACTTCAAGGGAACACAGCGAAATGCGCCCTGATGTTTTCAAGTCCAAACCTGCCACTGCTGTCGCTGCAAGGTGTGAGCAGCACAGAGCCCAAACCCCTCTCATCTGCTGTCTGCTGGCTCTTGCAGGGGGGGAAAAAAGCTTGGAAGACCCTATAAATTGGGTGTTTTTGGAGCACAGCCCGGGGGCTGCACTTGCCTGGCGTGTGCTGGTCAAATGTCCCCTCCCCAAGCACGACGGAGAAGGTTCCAAAGAGATTAAAATTACCACAATCAGTAACACAAAATCACCAGGAAGGTCTAAATTCCACACGCTCAGATGTTGGGAAAGAAGAGAACAGGGCCTAACGGGCATTAAAGCTACGGACACAGTTCCCAACCGGGATTATCCTCCTTTTCCCAGCACGAACGACACCCCCCACCACCAAAGAATAAAAACAACTCAGTTTTTGATATTAGAAGTTGCAAGCTAGGGTTCTGCTGCACCCCGACTTGTCCAGGGGGATAAAAAACCAGAGACCCAGCTGATTTTTCATGGGCTATCTTGCCATTTCGGCATTTTTCAGCGGATTTTCATACGCTGGTTCAGTAGGGCCAAAAATACAGCAGAATTTTTAGAGTCAAAGTTTCTGAACGGTGTTTGTCCTTCTACCTCCATCTACCTCCAGCTGGCTCCGGCTGCAGCTCTGGGAGGGAGATGCCCGGGAAGGAACCAGGGATGCTTTGCCATGGCACACGGAGCGACACCATTCCCACATGGAATCTTGGGATGCTGTCACTGAACCGAAAAAGAGGCACTTCACGCGTTAGAGGCACCCAATTAAAGCCCAGACAAAGGAGCTGAGGGTCTCCAAAGTGGAGCGGGAAGAATGAACGGTTTTCAGGGATGACTCTCACGCTGGTGGTGCCAACCAACGCGATTTCTATTTTGAGGCCTGGCAGGGAGTTTCCCAGGAATGATCTCAGATACCTGTCACAGCTGTTCTTCCCATCTGAGTCCCAGAACAACTGGGATCCTGCACTGCTGCGGCTCCCCACACGTGGGAAGTGTCTCCCAGCGACACCCAGTTGTGAATTTTGATGGTATTTCGGATCAAAACGATCCTTTCTCGGGGTTGGGATTTGTGGAAGTTCTTCCCTGAGCTATGAAACTTTGCAGGAACTTCCCAGCCAAGAACTACGAAATGTTTAGAATTCCCTAAAATAAAAAGTGCGACGTTCCTGCAGCCTCCTGGAAGGTGGGAGATTTTGAATATATTAATCATTTAATGAAAAAGAGTCAGAAAAGCTTCATAGGAATTTTAGCTGCCTTCAGATTTCCTTATAAGTAAGACAAGACCAGTAAACGACATTTTTTCCAACTCTTTTCCTGTACTGTTTGTCTCCTGCATCCTGCAGAATCCTGCTGAATGTGACGAGTGTCAATATTTCATTGCCATAAATAATGAGAAATGAGGAATTCCCTCCTGACCCCCAAAAATCACGCACAGAAGATTTAAGTCGGGCTACTTGGAAGAAATTATTTCACCTTTTGCCTTCCAAATTGCTCAAGCACAATGCAAATTTTTTAAGCAGTCTGACAGCAGAGAAAACAGAGCCACACCCCCAGTCAAACACAAACACAGTCAAGACATCTCGGAGGCAAGGATCCAACTCCGCTGATATTTCCTCCGCGCCATACATCCAACCCCCCCTCTCCTTCTTCTGTCTTGCAGGACCTTATATAAGTATTTAAAAGGCAACAGGAGCAGTGTGGTGCTGCCTCCAGCTCAGCTCTCCAACAAATCCCCGCCGTGGGCGTCGTGTCCCACTCGGTGCCACCGCAAGCGAAAACACCCCCCGCTTCTCCCGCGTGTGCTGATCGAGCCCCTTAATTTACATTAAAATCCCTTTGCCATCGCTGTGCTGCACTTTTTTCCGTGCTTACTCCCAGCACAAACATATTTACAACCAAGTTTGTGCCTTTTTCTTGTTTTGCTTTGTTTTGTTTTTGATTTTTCAAAGCATCAAAACCTGCCCGGCCAAGTCCTGGAGCGCCGAGCTGTTTGTTTGGGTGCCAGGCAGTGCCCGCCTGGATGGGGATGCACATCCCGGCCCAGTACATCCAGACAAGCTCCAGCTGCCCTGCTCCAGATGGCAGCTCACCAGTGGGAAAGACAGGTTCCAGATTTGTGTAAACACACACAGGGATTACCTTGGAGCTGCAGGCAAACAGGATAACACGGGGTGGGGGGATAGCGGCGGGGGGAAGCTGGACCCAGCGCTGAAAAATTCCAGACTTTCAGTGTTCACCTGGAAACCCTTCCCTACCCCTCCCTCTCCCAGCTCTCCAAGTTGAGCTTCAGCCTTGAATCCTCATGTCCAGTGATCCCAAGGGGTTTTATGTTTTCCCTTTCCCCTCCCCACCTCATCCCAAGAGGACTTTCCGAGCTGCTCCCGCTCACGCAGGTTGGCCAGAACTCCATCAGACATTCCCAAAGACCTCTCTGGCATCAGTTCTGGTTCTGTTGGCTGGGAAAGGCTCCTTCAGAAGCATTTTAGGATGGGATGCCTCACTCCCAGATCACATCAGTGGGATGTGCTGGGATGCAAGAGCAGTCTCAAACACACCTTTGAGCTGCAGCTCCACCAAGAAGCTGCGCGGCCTCGAGGAGCTGAAGCGGCACAAACGAGCGGAAGCAATTCCTAAATGGGAATAAATGTCAGGCTGCAGCGTCACACATCCGAGGAAACACCCATCAGCACGTGAAATCCTGATGTGTTCGCGGGCTGCTGAAGCAAAGCACCTCCGTAACCTCCCAACTTTGTGCCCGTTTAATTCCATTCCCACGTCGAATTCCAAACTTTTCCTACCCTGGGTTTTCAACCCTGCGCCTTTCTGTTCTGGCATCGGTACTGATCATACTTAAAACCCCAGAAAAACTGCCTCTTTACCCCCAGTAAACCTGGCAGTGCCTTCAAGAGGATTTTGTTAGTCCCCTCGCAGGCTGCCTTCTTTTGCTGCCCAGTCTGTAATCTGAAGATTATGTTAAAAATCCCATTTCTGGAGCTGGAAACACCCCTGTTTACAGCCCAACCCTCAGCAGACGAGGCAGGCACATGCTGCCCAGGCTTCCCAGCTCCCCTCTTCCTTCAGGAAATGTTTGCCCCAGAAGTAATTTAAATACTCTCATCATTTTTAACCCCCAGCATCACCTTTCCGCACTCTAAAGATACTCAAAGTGAGCTTTATTTATCATTATTTATCATTATCATTATTTATCTACCATCACTATGCCAGTTTTTATGGAGAATAAATTCTGGTATAAGTGACTGGTAAGCTGTCAAAAACATCATGTGTTTAAGATGAAAATAATGGAACAACAAAGCAACTTCCTCCTGCACCTCAATATTAAACTGATTTTCTGCTCTGTTTTTTCCCTGATCTTTATGGATCTTAATAGAGCAGATTTTGCTTTCCACTGGCCTTTTTTAAAAATATATAATTATTAATTATATCCAGAAAAGATATTGACAACTAAAAGAAAAAAAAAATCCCAAAAGGAAGTATTTCAAAACCCAAATAGGTTATTAAAATCAAGATAATTCATATTGAAACTTAACTCTGCTCGTGTTTGTTATCAGGGCTTTTAAGAACTGACTGGAAAAAGGAACTGAAAATTGCATTTGTGGCACTCTCAGTTGTAACTTTGCAGTAGTGACTTTAGGAATATGATAAATAAATCAGCTCTGATCGAACACGAGAATCAAATCAATACAAAAATAACCCCCCAAAGAAGTGGAGTTTATTTCTTTTACCTGCCCCCAAGCACTTGTAAAAATAAGTTTCCATGTTCACTGTTTTTCTCAAGGCAAAAAAAAAAAAAAAAAAGGAGAAAAAAAAGCCTTTTTTGAGGTTGTTTGATGTTCAGAGCGAGGGGAATAACTCCAAATAAATCCTGCAAGAAGAGCATCTTGGCACAAAAAGGTGATGATGGAGATGGAGTTTGGCCCCGAAAAAATGGCCAAAGAAATATTAGTCCATCCAGAAGTTCTTCTCAAAAGGAACTCCGAAGTCGCTGTTATTCTTCACCCAGAAAAATGCTTCTGAAAGGCTCTAAAAGAGCTCTAAAAATTACCTCTCTCTCCCCTCATTGAAAGGAACAGTGGTTCAATTTTAGTAATTCATAAATGATCTCTATAAAGTAAAATATTTGGAGGATTATCTTTCTAATCTACCAACATCAAGTAAAATTAAGGGGGGAGAGGGGTAAAAAACCTAAGAAAAAAGAGACCAAAATATTCTTATTTATGGTTATGTCTGATTAACAATAAATTTGGTGTCTACCAACAAAACAAAGCACAAAACCACCTTTTAGAAACTCGAGGTTATTGCTGGAGTTATCTCTAAGTGTGAAGACACCGAAGGCACGTTTAAAGGGCTTAAAAGTCGTATATTTAATCAATTACTTTATGTAATTTATTTAATAATTTATTATTGAATGTTTGTTAATATTAAATTTATTATCGTTTTATTTAATTAATTTAATATTTTGATGGTATTTTATTAATTTAATAATTAGTACAGCAAATTAAACTCTCATTTAGGAGCCATGTGCACACACTTAGAAAAATGAAGGTCAGCAGGAGCATCACTGTTTGTTATGAAAAGTATCCAAAACAACACTAAAAGACTTATTTACTGCTGCTGGATTTGGGGTTTTTGACAGCACAGGGTCAAGGTGAATTTTGATATTACACACCCTCATTCTGCAGCACAATAACCCCAAAATATATGTGTTTGCAGCTTGCAGACCAAGGAAAAAATTGCCTGGAAACGTTCGATTTTGCTTCCTTTCACTTGGCAAAAAAGCCTCAAAACCCAATTTTGCTACAGAATGTTGCAGTGAGTTTTTAGTATTAACTTTTCAACTTTGTTAATTCAAAGTGTTGGGATAATTTGCTGGCGTTTTATCAAGGAATGGCTCTCGGGAAGGCCTGGAAGGGAGATCCCAGGGTCTGTATTTAGAGCAGCAACTCCAGTTTCATCCAGTCCCTCAATTACCTGTTGGGTGATGCTTTTCAAACGGGGAAAATCCACGTTTGCTGGTGTGAGACTTGCACTAAAAACATTTTCTTTTCCTGAATTTCCCCTCTGGTGCCGTGTCAAAACTCAGGCGAGATCACACAGCCCCGTAATGATAACACAAAAACGGCCATTTTTGCTACAGAACTGAAGAAAAATTAATTTTAAAGTAATAATAATAATTAGAAAAGATCACACAACATTCGGGTGTTTTTTGTTGCCAAGACACAACAAAAACGGAAGAGCTTTAGGATTGTGTAAAGATCAGGAAATTTTAACTAATGACAGAACACAGACTTCACTGCCTGCTGTAATGGGTTTACAAGTGGTTTGTAGCAGCTAAATATTATTTAATTTGCTGTCTGGTTACTTCCCCACCCGTTTTGTGCACGGGATGAGCACGGAGCATGTTCCCATCCCTGGATTTAAGACACCGCTGTGGCCTAGGAGCTACAAATATTCCACAAACAACTGTGACCAACAGGCTCCAACAAAACCCTCAGTGGCAGCCACAACAGAAACTGAAATAGCAAATAAACCTTTAATATTTCATGGAAATACCCAACGATGTTTCCCTGACCCGCCAGCGAATTGTTTCAGCGTTAAAAGGTTTGCCTTCACTCCAGACCTCCCCAGAAAATACACACCCAGTTCTCACATCAGCCCTAAATAATGTCGGACTGATCATTAAGGCAATAAATATTTCAAATCTTGAAATAATCCCCCCCAAGTTGCGTTTGGTGCACTCAAATGCTCATCTCCCAAAGGAACCAGACCAAAGCTTCGAGAAACTCACTTTTTTTTTTTCCCCCCCAACTCTTTTGCTCCCCCTCCCCAGATAATATTTAAGATTATAGCAGCCCCCGATAAATTGTATTTATTTGGGTGTTTTTGCTGCGTTTGACACTTTTCCGGAGCTTGGAGCAATCCAGCTGCATCCTCCCGGAGCCATGAGGGTGGAAACCAGGGAGACAAATGTTGAAGTGGGTGCTCAGAGCTCCTCGATATCGGGGCTCAGAGATGCCAGGATCAAAGCTCCCACCCCCTTCCTTCAGATCTGCATCCAACAGGAGGGAAAACCCCACTTTCCTGTCCCCTCCATCCCCTCCCTCTGCGTTTAACTCCTGCTTGGAACAACGTTTGCCCCGTCTGAAATCACCCAACTCATTGTTTTAAAGCCTCCCGAGGTACAAACCACCCATTTTTTGCTCCTCGAACACACGGAAACGCGGGATTTTTTACAGCTCCCCGAGCCTCCTTCTATACCCACGAATAAAAAACACAAGGAAACGTTTCAGATACTTTCTGGCAGCGGAGAAAGGAAGATGATAAATGCAACACAACCAGTTTTAATCAAGATCAAAGCTGCAGGAGAATGCAGACAGACAGTCTAGACTGCTTTACTTTGAAAGCCTAAGCATATAAAGCAACATCTGCAAAGAACATTAATCACATTTAGTCCACAGTCTTATCGCCTCCTGAGCGAGCAGAAACAACTTTTCCTTCAAAATCAAAATTATGTACTTGGCAAGTGTTTTTAATCATCTGTAGATCAGGTACCTATCACCCATCACAAGGCTGTCCTGCTCACTTTGAAACCTGCTCACGGAATTTTCAATACACCTGGAAGAGCTCCCTGGGTAAAGGGTGTGGGCACAGGGGTGGGATAAAGTATTGGTAAGGAAGCCCAGCGAGCAGCAACAATTGCTGGGATGAAGTGGGAATTCCGTAAATACTGAACTGAGTTCTGATTTGCTCTCCTGTATTTAAGAACTCAGCAGGCAGCAATAAAGTGGAAGATGTTTTCTACACAGCTTTCTTCAGCTGTGGGAAATGACTTGAAAACAGAAATAATAAATATAAATAATCAGCTTCCTTTTGATTTTCTCCCTGTATTTTCTAAATTTTTTGTCCTGCTCCTCTATTTTATAGAGGAATTAAAACTCAGAGGGATGGTGATTTATAATATTTATGTGATTTAATACATATCCTTTGATATAAAAATAATCTATTCCTTGTCTACCCTTATTTTGCCTTATCTTCTGGTCCATTCTCACTTGCATCGCTCACCAGCAACCATTTCACTTATTTTAATAATAATTTTGCATCCTCACTACCAACCACGTCATTTGTTTTATTAAAAATGCCTTGCCTTGAAGTTTTCCCTCCTGCCAAGGTTTTCATAGGATCTACCCTGGGATCGTACACGGGAGAGACATATCCACAAAAAAAAAAAATAATAAATCCATTGTCTTATAACCCCTGAGGCAGCAGCTGTGAAAATGAGCCCAAACTGGTGAGTTTTATTCCAAATCTCGGCGTTAAATTTCTCAGTTCTAAATGCACCCCGTGTGTGTATAAATCCCCCCCTTCACCAGGACTCGCTGCAAATAGTGATATTTAATATTTCTGTAATACCTGAAGGTCAGAAATCCCTCCTCTGTGCAGTCCCCACTCTGTTCCTTGCTCTGACTGGGCTGAGATTCCTCAGTCCCTCACTAACACAGGATTTGTAGACAAAAGGATTTATTCCTGGAAGTGCTTTTTTTTTTTCCCCCCGAATCCCTCCCAATTCGTGGCCTTCTCTTTCCGAATGCCAAGCTCCAGCACAGACATTTTCCAGCGGTGCCCCAGTAACATCATCCCCCCCCGAAAAGTCAATATTTCACTGAAGGGAGTGTGGCAAAGCACCTGTTTTATTCTCCCTGCACGAGCTCTGCAGTATTCCTGGAGTGCTGGAGTTCATTTGCCTGAGCTATTTTAAGGATTTCCTATCTTTAGTCCTACTGACAACACTTCTTTTTTTTTTATTTTTTTTATTTTTTAATGTGACTTTAACCTCCTACAAAAAGCAGTTTAACAAAGGGAGACTCTGCACACTTTTTGTGACTCCTACACCAGTGGAAATTGGAGTGCTCAGAGAAATACCCTCCCATAGCATGGTTTAAGTTCATTTCTTGGTGTTATTTTGTTATTTAACTCACAGTGCCACCACATCAAGGAAATCTATTTTCTGGGCAGTTTTTCAGTTTTCTTACCTGATTCCACCACAATACTTTAAGTTAAAAAAAACCCCAACAATTCCAAGTATTTAGGCAGAGCAGGAGATTTTGAAGTGCTGTAAGACCATGCAGAGGCTCCCTCAGAGTTTTGCTATTTATCCAAAACCATGGGATTGGTTTGGGCTGCAAAAGCCTTTATTGTGCTTAATTTTAATTAGGTACATTCAACAGAATAACTAGAACTGGACACACACTGCTTGGTTTGTACCTAGCAAATAAAATTTGGTTTCTATCTAAGTGCAGCCATATAAACCTCGATTTTTATTATCACATCTCATGGAATTAATTTGAGAAGAAATAAGGCTGTGGCTGAATAAATTCTGACAGTTCTAACTCGACTTCCAGTGGAAAACACATCCAAAGTCCAAGGATGAATCAAGGATGGACGTGACAGGAGGAAACACCACCACAAACAAAAGCTTTCAGGTGGAAGTTCTGCACTTGCCACCACAAGTTAATTTGTCTTCTAAATTTAGCTAACAATTAAGGAAATGACAGCCAGTGATCTGAAATCCAGAAGGCACTTTCGGATATGATTTTGCCCTTCTTCTTCAAGAACACATTTAAAGCCAGAACACGAATGCTGGTGCTATATTAAAGAGCCTCTTGACACTTGGACAAAGTAACAGCCTTAAATCTGATGATTAAAAGCCCAAGTTTCACGGTAGTAAAATAGTGTTCCCGAAACATGTTTTCCAAAAGTACCCCCCTGCCCAGAGGGTGTGAATCCCATGGTGTGAATCCCTCCTGCCCCCTCAGTAAGAGGACAAAGATGACCATAATACTCCACTGGTTTGTTTGGGAGAGACCGGCCAGACAGGCCCAAAAACACCCGTAAGAAACTACCAAATATCAGACTCTGTCAGTAGGAGAGGAAAAGGACAATTTCATCAGCCAAAAGATTACAAAAAAGAAACTTAAGTTGCAATTCTATTAATGCCGTTCTCTGATAAGCACAAATTCACTGGAACCTCCCAATCTCTACCTTAAAGCCACGACAGAAGTGATGTGGCTGGTTACAACAATGCAGGAGCCCTTGCCATGGGATAATACTCAATAATTATGCTGAGTTCTGGATTTCACAGCGTTTTGGAAAATCAGAGTAACCCCGTGTCAATGAAAGCAGCCACTCAAGGAGTTCTGTGCCAGCACGAGGTGCAAAAGGTGAAGGAACTCCTCAGACCATCAATTACCTGGGGGAGGGAGCTGGAAATCCAGAATTTTAACCCAAAGGTTATCAACGCCTGACTCTTTAACACCAGGGAGAAGAAATCTGGGCTTGAGTACAGGAGCACAAAGCACACACGAACAGTTTGGATCTGTTTTGCTCAAGCAACGTTGGTGATAAAGGACTGAGGACGGCCAAGCAACTTGAAGGAGCCCAGGAAACCCGCTGCGGCCCAGGCACATCACGTGCCATGTCTGCACTGCCACTGTGACTAAAGTCACCCAGGAGGAGCAGGTTTGGAGCCAGCACGTTACACGGAATTTGCTGACACAGGGTGTGAGGAGGAGCCAGACTTTGCCCCTGCCTGGGATGGAGGAGACCAACCCAGCGGGGCAGATCCAGCACCCAGCACTTGTGGGAACCCACCAGAGCCTTCGCTGCTCAGCCCCTGCCTCACCCACCCCCCTGCCCTTCGTGCCCCACAGAACCCCCTGAGGTGACAGAATCACAACGTGAGCTACAGTTTAACCTCCCAAACCCAGAGGAAAGCAGAGCCCAGGGGACTTTGCACAGGGCAGGAAGTGCTGAGTCAACTCCCTGCCTCGTGCCAGGCCCAGCTGTGGAAATCCAGCCCAGGGAGGGGAAGGACCACTCCCTTCGGCAGGAATCACACCAGGGAAAGGGAACCCCCAGGGCGAGGAACACTTCAATGCTGCCCCCTCAACGACCCCCCCCC
>VZRE01003885.1:6241-18811 GCA_013396775.1 Cephalopterus ornatus | reverse complement strand
CCCCCACCACCATTATTCCCAAGTGCAAACACTGAGGCTACAACTGGTGTCCTGTTTGCAAAGGACGAGGAAACAAACGTGTTCAAACACATCAAGGGTTGTGAAGTGGTCTGGAATTAAGCCCAGCATAAACACAGAAGGTCGGCCTAACTTTCATCCCAAATATACTTTTGAGAAAAACGTTTCAGAGGCAGAGGGAGCTGTAGGTCGGACTCAAGGCTTTTGGCAGGAGCATTCAGCAATCAGGAAGGATTTGATCTGGAAGATCCACGAGGCGTAAGTCTAATCACCTCTGAACAAACCATCCTCCCTGAATTGGTCCATCTGCAAGACCATTTTTTATCTCCACATGTTCTGAAACACTGAGTTCCACCGTTTAATTAGCCATCATTAGTAAACGTACTTTTTTCTGTTTAAAGTACCTTCATCAGTCATTTCAGTGGGTTTGATGTGAAGCAGCTGGCCTGGCTGAGCAGGAAGAAAAGACAAGTTATCAAGGTACTCAGGCCCAAAAAGCATCCCTAAAATATATTTTCATGGCTATCAGCCCAAGGTAGGATGTTGGAGTGGATTGGGACAGAGAAATTACAGGTACTCAGCAGCACGTGGGGTTATTCACTTCAAATTCCCAACCTGATTTAAAAAGGAATGATGCTTAAAAGCCACATCGTCCAAGTCTGATGCTTGGAATTCTTAGGATACTTAGAAAAGAACTCAGCAGATTTCAAGTTGTTTATATTTGGTAAAGTTATATATATGCACATATGGGACTTTTATTCTTAGTTATCGTGAGGCACAAATTAATACCCCAAAAAAAAGCGCATTTCTTTGTTAGTAAAGTAAGGCTTTTCAGGTATTAAGGACAGAATGATGAAGTATTTCTAGGGCTTTGTTTACTTTAATAATATTTTCTTTTATTTTCTTTAATAATATTCAATAATAACTTCTAGGCCTTTATTTTCTTTAAAACAATCACCAATCTCCACGAGACTGATGCTTCCCTTCTCACGAGAATTCCAAAGTTGTATCTGGAGTATTTTTACACAGAAATCATAAACACAAGTTTAAGGGCTTCTACTGCCAGATGTCTTTGCTGCTCACACACAAACAGGTGTTCCCCTTGTCACAGCTGAGGAATTCACTCAGCAGCAAATCCTCCTGGCAGCCCAGGACACCAGAGCTCCACAACCGCACCAAAACATTTCACGGGACAACTCTCATGTCTTTTGCCTGTTCCAGGTGTTTCTTCTGCAGCAGTCAGCGAGTATTTAAATGGGAATGCAAAAAGGTGGATCACTGAGATCGACAGGAGAACAGCTTTTAAAAAGACAAATCGTCTGCTTTTTATTTTGGGCTTTTGGGGGTTTTTTTTTGTTTGTTTTGGGTTTTTTTGGTTGTGTTTTTTCTTTGTTTTTCCCCCCAGGACAATGATTACCTCCAGACAGCCAATACACCAACGCATTTGGTAAATCAGTGGCCAAACAGCAACAGTGACTCAACTTCCCAGTGCCGCACTCTCAGGAATGGTTTATTCTGTCCTACTGGGAGCAGCAGGACTGGTCTTATGGAGACCACACAAGGAATCCCAGGCTTTTCTGAGCCACCTTACAATGAAAACTTCCCTGAAAACCAAAGTGAGCAGGATCCTGGCCCCTCCCTTCCCCCAGCAACCCTCAGCAGTCAAGGTGGCTGTAACATTCCAGCTGCCTTAGTCCTCCCTCACAATGTTTATTTAACCAATGGTTATTTACACAGAGATTCCAAGATTGGTAATGCCCTGAACTCCCGGGAGCCCAGGTCCCTGCTCAGTCAGAGGAGAAATTCAGGCCTGCTGCCCACAGAGGTTGGAATTGCCCTCAGCACCTCAGGAGGGAACACAGAGCACACACAACGCTCCTGCCCACAGAAGTTACATTTCTAGACGCGGTGCCTCAATCCCAGTCCATCCCGCCCAGGCTCGGGGCCACCTCCTTAAATTAGCAAGAAGTTTTCCTAAGGGTTCTTTCCTAAGGGTTCCACATCCCAGAGAAGAGCTCTCCAGTACAAGGCAGCTACTGGCAGTTCCATATAAAAGCTTTTTGTGTGGAAGCTCAGCAGCTCCTAAAGTGGGCCCAGGCTTCAATGACCTCGTCAGCCCCAGAGCTGTTTGATCCCACAGGGGCTGAGGATCATCTGACCAGGGAATTTCGGTCATTCCCTTCCGTTTGCCTCAGACTACACGCCCATGGCAGCCCACATCAAGTGTTCTTCCCACTTTTTGTTGTATAAATCAGCTGTTCCCACATGCCAGCCTGGCTGAGAACTAATTGAACAACAAGAAGTAATCCACTTCGTGCATGTAATGTTCTGGATTTGCTTGGAAAGGCAGAGGAAGAGAGTGGGACCAAATTTCTCTCTGTGCTTCCACTGCCATTATCTCCATCCCAACTCCAGAATTTTCCAGACAAGATAAACAAAGCCTTTTTGGGGACTGGCAGGTGGGGGTGGAGATTTTCTTGAGGTGAATAAAAAAGGTGAGGTGGCAAAGGTAAATAAGAAAGGAACATTATGCTCCCAGGGTATGGATCCCAGGAGTGAACACCCTTGCTAGAGGGAAGGTGGGGAAAAAGAAAAGAAAACCAATGTACATTTGGGCCCCTGTTCTCCAGTGGTGGCAGGTCACTGTTGATGCCCTCAGCACAATACAGCACCTCAAGGAAGGAAGGGTTTAAAGATTAAGATAAAGCAACTTAAATATCACAGTTAACTGGAAGCAGCCAAAGGAACGGGATGCTGGGAATTGCAGCCTGGCTTTGGAATATTTGCTTGTCTCTCCCCTAAAAGGGAGGCAGGTTTTGGGCTGAGCTGACCATGGAGGGGAAGAAACACAACAATGGCATGTTTCATACAACATCTAAAGTGAGATTTGTCCATGGTTTTGAAACCGCTCTAGACTTCTAGTTGTGCTTTGTCCAAAAATTTCACAATACTGCTACTGGAGATCAATTTATCTCTCTTTTGCTCCCCATGCCTGGATTTTAACACACCAGATATCCTCCAGTAGCATTTGAGGGAAGGTTAAAAGCAACCCTGAGGCTGATTTCACACTGCAGTGCCACCAAAGGCTGATGAGTTCAGGTGATGGTCCAAAGACTTGCTCAGCAGCTGAACTACAAGTACCACAATCTCATCCTGACCTCTTCTTTCCAGATTGTGCCCTGCTGTCTGGAAGATATTCCTGGTTTATGGCTTTTGTCAATTTATAATTGAAATGGCACCAACATAAAAAGCTCCTGACAAGCGTCCTGGTCCTTTCACACTCCCCTGGCAACTGGGAGATGCTCCTGACATTGAGATGTCTCAGCCCAGGGAGACAGAGATCCAGAACTGCTCCAGGCTGTTCAGCTGACACATAAAAATCCCCAGATCAGCTCTCGTTTGTAAACGTGACTCCTGATGCCGCGGGAGGTGTTTTGATTCAGTGCAGTCAGGCATTATCAAATATGATCAATATCTGAAGGACCCCCCCTACGTTCTCCCCCCATCATTTCCAGCCCCTTGAGCGCTGTCAGTTCTCTGCCCGCATCAGAATTTTGCCAGAGTCTTGGCACAAAGTTTTCTGCCGACCTGCCCAGAGCAAGTTTCTAGGAACACTTGCAGTTAAAATGTAACACAAATTAGATACTGTGAAGATTTCGTTGCAAACAGTCTTTCCAAAAAGTTTTCCTAAGTTTGGGATGTAACTCCTATTGTATCAGCCACTCTGTGCCTGTGTCAGTCCCAATCTTCTATTTGGTTCCCACCAGTGAGCCTGGGAGATAAAAGTGAATTTTAACACCTATTGCTTTGAATCATGGAATCACAGAATGACCTGCGTTGAAGGGACCTTAAAGCTCATCCCATTCCACCCTCTGCCATGGGCAGGGACACCTTCCACCAGCCCAGGTTGCTCCAAGGCCTGTCCAACCTGGGCCTGGACACTTCCAGGGATCCAGGGGCAGCCACAGCTTCTCTGGGCAATGACACGAAGATATTTAAAAAGCAAGGGAAGAGAACAAAACCCTGTGAGAACGGGATTGCACTGAGAACCTTGGAAAAAACTCTGGAAAAGACAACCAAATGAATTTTAAAGATGCAGGTTATTAAAAATTATAATTAACTGTGTCATTTCCCTGTTCTCACCCAACACAGAGAACAGCTCTACTCACCAACACTGCGTCCTTTTCCCTGGATAATTCACCTCCCAACACAATTCCTGCCAGCCCTTGTCCCACCCCTCTCCACCACTTTTTAGCCAACTCTTGCCCTCATTTTAAACTGACTGCAGAAAGCCACTGGCCCTTTTTCCAAGTCCCTTTTGCTGCTTTAGCAAGTTGGATGAGCCCAGCCCAAAGCCAGACCCCACGAGGCTGAACCAAGAGCGAAGTGACTTTGGACAGAAGGAAGACAGTGGGAAGATGAGTTCAGATGAAGGAGCTCCCCCTCCAGAATATCCTTTGTCAGCATACAAATATCCCAAAAGTTTCTCAAATTAAACCCAATTCCAAAACACATTTTTTGACTCTGACACATTAAGAAATGGAAACTGGTCATTTACCTCTTCCCTCACGTCTTCCCTCTGAATGGAAGAGCTTCCAACACCGTCACATTTATAATAACACCGAGAGAAACAGCTCTGGGATTATTAAGTTTCCGAGAAATATTTTGGCAAAACAGTATTTTAGAAAATTAATTTGGCTTTGTTTGTCATCCATCCCAATGTTTTTAAGGCACTGGAAAAGTACAGCTCTACTGGAGCACCGGGATTTTTCACGAGGGATTCACTCCATTTCCAACAGAATGCAAAAAAATTCACCTTCTCACAAGTTACTCCTGGTTCCACATCTTGGTTTTAAAACGTTTATGGCACGTGGAAAGTAGTCAGGAGCTCACAACTCATCTGGGTTATTCTAAATGGGCAAGGTTAGAGGAGGTTTAATTTGTTGGGGTCTGTCCCCACCCAGTGACACAAGCCCAAGTTAAATAAAACAAACAGTACAGCCATTAACATTTTTTAAAGCCATTTAAGATAATCTTTTTGACAGGCTTTGTGTTAAATTTAATGAAATTCAATTATCCCCAGGGACAAGTTGCAAAACAGACCCTTGGTAAAATTAAAGATCAGAGAATTAAAATGAAAATATTTAACCAGTGGTCTTTCCTATGCTACTTTTAAAGCAGCAAATGAAAAAAAACAAGTAACCTAATTCTTTATAAAAAGTACAGTGATTGAAACAATTGTGTGCCATTCTGTAACTTTCACAGCCTAAATATTTTTCAACCCCGAAATATTTAAAGAAAACTCTTCCATCATGTAATTGCTGTGAGCTAGAGAACTATCTGTACCCTCTACTGACAAACAAGAGCAAAAAATGTCTAAAATTAACAGTTACTGCAAAGTTTAATTTTGTCTCATACACTCAACACTGCAACTCAACAACAAAATTAAACCACTTCCCTGTTTGTGTGGAAATTCCTAGAAGGAAACATGTTTTTCATGCTAGAAAGCTTGATAAAATGATTGGTCAGATTGAAAAACAGCTTTTAAAAGCAGATCGAATTCCAGCTGATGTGTTGATACTGAAATCCAGGTATTCCAAATACAGCTGAGGGAATAAAGACCACCGTGATGATTTAGGCAGTATCTGGAGATTAGTGTTATCTAGGTGAGATAAGAACTCTGGAGCTGAAAAACTAAGGTCAGGCTTCACTTCGGAAAAGAAAACCCCTTTAAGTCACAAGTTGGTGAGGCACCAAAAGGCAGGAAGGTGCTGCAACAGAGGGAAATCAGCTGGGAGAGCAAAGAGATCTGGAGATTGAGCTGTGCTGGGAGCAGAGCTGCTCCCTAAGGAACAGCACGGCCCCCAGGGGCTCCCCCCGCACCCACCCAGGTCCAGACCTCCCTGGGTGCCTGCAGGAGGGGGGAATGCCCCAGGGATCTGCAGACAGTGCCAGAGCTGGGGGAGCTCAGGGGCAGGGACGTCACTCCAGGCAGAGCAGAGGCCAAGAGGAATGTCATGGAAGTCAGCCATGATGTCCCGGGGTTGGGGACACAGAGCAGCCCCTGCAGCAGGACCAGTGGTGGCTGCAGACTGGACACAGCTCCACTGGAAAGGACCTGGAGGTTTGGTGGACACTGCATCGAAAAGGAACTTCAAACAGGACAGCCCCATTCCTATTCAGAGCCGCGAGGTGACATTAAAAGCCAGGCAGGCAGGGGTGAAAGTCTGGTGCTGCATCCAAACTTCCGATACTCATCTGAAATAAAAATCAGCTTTAAACACGAAGTAGGGAACTTTTTCCTCCAAATTCTGTCTCTGTGCTGCAGATCCAACAGTCCAGTGGCCCTGAGGCCACGTTCACAGACTGAGCACATCCCTTCCAGAGAGCACCTGGCCGTGGAGCTGCTCCTCAGGGCTCCCTGGGATGATGTCACTCTGGTCCCAGAGCAGGTTATGGGTTGGTTTGGATTTTAGGTTGTTCTTTTGTCAGTGGGGCGGTCTGACACAAGCTCTGAGCCGTACCCAGAGCAGACCATGCCAGTGTTTTCCCGGCACACTGACGGCCCACATTCCAGGCTCCCAGGCAGGAGAGGAGGGAATGCTGGAGCGCTGAAGCTGCGGGAATGCTGGTGCAGTCCTCCTGGCACTGCCCCCCTGCCTGCACACCCCCCAGCGCTGTGTGGCAGCTCATTAGACACGGTTTGGCACCAGCTCCAGCACTGCCCTGGGAGCAGAGTGGGATTTGTGTTCCCTCTGCAGCTCCTTTCCCTGGCAATCCAGAAACACTCAGACAGGACAAGCCACGGACCATCTCTGAAACATCCTTCAGAGATACAGTCAAGCCTATTAAAAAACAAAACAAAACCCAATCCCTCAATTGCCTTACCCCTTCCCTTTTTTTCCCCCAGAAAACAAACAAACAAAATTTCCAATACAAACAAACAAACCAATCCCTTGTGTGTTGACCCACCCTCATAAAAAGTTTGGCGTCTGTCAGAAAACACACAAACAGCATCCTAAAGTGGTTTTTTGACCACTTTCTCCCTCCTGCATTTCGCTGTAGCATCCAATTTTAAAAGTCAATCTGCCACCACAAGACCTTTGCAGGTTAGAAAAATTAATTCTTTTTCTGGTGAAGTGGCAGAAAATCATTGACTGCACCCCGTTTAGGAATGGAAAACACACAAAGAGTTTAAGCTCTAGAAAAGGCAACACGATTCTGAGCTATACAGACTCTTACTGTTTTCAAAATAATTGTGCAGCCACTTTCTGCAAACAAAACCTTCAGATTAAATTGTCTTAAGTGACTTATCAGGTATCAGCTTTTAATGGTGTCAGTGGGCAGAATTAAACCAGCAAAACTTAACTCATTTGCTGCCATCGCTGCAGACACAGTGGAACCTTCCCAACTGGGAGAACAGCCTCATTTAGGCATAAACCAAAACCCAAGCAGGCAGCAAAACCTAAATTGCATTGCAATTCCCATATATAATTATGTTGTAAATGCAAAACCCTGTTCATTTTCTTAGATTCAGCTCAGTCGATGACTTCAGAAAGTTCAGAAAACTGAAGAATTTAAGGAATATTGGGGTTTTTTTAAGCCAAGATCCAGCGTTTTTCTTCATTAACTACTCCCTCAGTCCAACTCACTGTAGGCAGCGTTTTCCTCCTGTAATTAAAGAGTTACAAAAGCAGGGAAAAGCATCTTGGTATTTTTTACATGCCCATCACAGTCAGGAGTATACAGGAGTTTGCTGTTAATTGCAGCATTTTGAACGGAATTACCGCCTAATTACAGCTTCATATAAATCCTTAGAAACACAAATTTCATCCTAACAAATTAAGGAATGTCAAAAGGTGGTATCCAGCCATTTAAATTATTTCAACAACATGTTGTTGTTGAAACTCTTGCCAGCTAATGGTGCCCAACATCCCAGGAAGGCCGTGCCAGTGGAGTTTAACAGTTACCAACAAGCTGCTTGGTGAAATTAATTACAATTTTGGACTGGCTCCGCATCCTGATTGTTAATTAACTTATCATTAATCTGAAACAGGTTATCCTGCACCAGCTGAAGCAGAAACACCAGCACTACCACCAGGGGTTTTAGGATTGGGCACTACTTAATTTACCCTCAAACACCGAGTTGGCATCACAGGGCTCCTGCTCCCTTCCTTCCCAGGCTGTAAAGTCACCAGGATTTGGGGTTTCCAGCGTCACTCAGACCTTCCCTGGCACCAACACAATTGGAAGTGTGTCCCTTGCTCATTTTCTCCATGAAAGGAATCCCAGCCCAGTTCATTAGGAGAACCCTCACAAAGGAACCAGAGAGGTAAAGGCCCCCGCTTCGTCCCGCTCATCCCACTTGGACTGCGAGCCGGAAAACGGGATTAATTAAGCTGGGAGAGCTCCCAAACAGAAGGAAGAGAAGGTACATTCTGTCACTGAACTACTTTGGGAATAACTGAGGTTTTTGTAGGCACCTCTGCTCAGGTGCTGTCACAAAGCAGGACCTCACACCTCCACGCCCAGCCTGAGCTGATCCCATCCCGACTCCCCTCCAGCTGCTCCCGCCTGCAGGAACAGGTGGTATTCCCACAACTGCTTCCCTCATTTCCAAGGGTTTTTCTAATCCCTCTAACCACATAACCAAAGATTTATGCCTCCAGTTAGTAAGCTTGTCTATTTTTCTTGTTTCCAGTTCCAGCTCGAACCAGGAAATCCAGAGGAAAACCAGGAATGTGGATCTTTCTCACCAAGGCTCGCTTAGCTGGTGAATCCATGACAATAATTCCCGCCATGGATAAACCCTTCTCTGCTCTCTTTCCACCAGCAACTGGAGGATTTGATGCATCTAATGCGTGTTTAGGATTTTTAGCCATGGGGAGATGTCATGTAAACAACAGGGCAGTAAATATTCATTTTCTGTGGGATTAAGCCTAAATATGCTCTGCTTTTCCTAAGGAAAAACCTCCACCACCCCACAGACACTGCGGGGAAAGAAGACGAGAGATGCCACAAAGCCACTGCCACCCCAAAACACTCCCAAATTTCCATATGGAAATAACAGGAAATAAGATGTGCCCGATTTCGAGCGCCAAGGCAACAAAACCCACATTAAGATTCCATCTCACAAGAACTTGGCTGTAAAATCCGTAATTTTCTTGATCTTTCGAAGGAGTTCTCATTTTCAGCAACATCAGAGAGCCAACAGCCCATGGATGCTCCCATCCAGCTCCAGCAGGCATTTGCATTAATCTGCTTTTGGTTAATTAAGTGGTGTAAAAGCATCTCCCCCTCACCCAGATTCCTTGTCAACATCCCTCTTTTTTCCAGCCTGTAAAAACTACAAATGTAGAAGGCTGGAAGAAAAAAAGCAGGAATGAAAAACACTGGAGTTACTGTTATTTTTCCCACCTGCCTAGTATTAGTGATATGACAAAAATTAATGTCTGTGGTTAAACAGAGAAGAAAAAAAAGTTATTTGTCTGTCCTTATTTGCAAATCACCCAAACCCATCACCTAAGGAATTCTGAGCCCATCACCCAAGGAATTTTGCCCCCAAATTCCAGAAAGATGGAGGAGAAAAAAAAAGGAGAGAAATTTAAAAAAAGGCATTCAAATACTCTCCATTAAAACCAGCTGAAAACTGTTATTCCTGAGAGCAGTAATTATCTTTTGCACCCCCAGAGAGCAGAAAGCAGCTTTTCCCTCACAGAGAACACCTGCCCACCAACTCGGAGCACCCAGAACACGAAGACAAACTTATTTCAGCTTTATTTACGAGAAAGGGACTTGTGTCTGAAGGGCAGATAAAGCAAATAGACTCCTGACAGCAGCATCTCTCTGGGAACATTTGTAAAGCAGAGCATCACTAAACGATGCTCTAATATTGCATGGGCACAAGCAATTCTTGCCCATCACCCAGAAGATTTAGGGCTTGTAGCTGTTAAGCATTAACAGTTGGAAATAGTTAAGAGCTCCTCGCCCTGTAATCAGGTACAATATCAAACTCTACATAAAGGTGTCTATGCTTGAGAACAGAGTTAAGGAGGTTTACGAATCCTGCTCTCAACAGCAACATCAAGAGAGCTGGGGTGTTGCCCAGTGACAACACATTTCATGTAAAAATAATATGAAATTAATATCAAAAAGTGTACACTCTGATTAAAAAAAAGGGAATTTTGAGCATGATCTTACTTCCAAAGCGCTACTAATCTGAAGTGGTTTATTGCCCTGCCTGTGCAATAAAGTGAGGAGAGTCCAACCCCAGTCAGAGGAACACGCAGCAGAGGCCATTCCACAGACACTCCCAAACCCTCGGCAGGGTTTTCAAGGGCTACCAAATTAAAAACGAAATTAATCATGTCTAAAAAGAAAGTTACACCAGTAAAATTAAAGAAAGAAGTCTCACCTTCCCCCCCCAAAATTCCTTTAGATCACACCCAACCACTCAGGTTCTGAAGTCACAGCAGGATCTCGGGATTTACAGTTCTAGTTATATTTTTTGGGGGGCGGGGGAAGATAAATTTAAATAAAGCAATTTCCCTGATAATAATCAGTGTGAGACAGGAGGAGAATAAATTAAAAATCAGAGAATAAAACAGAAAATGCTACTCCAACTAGAAAGGTATCTTTGCCAGGCCACTTCCTTCAGCAAAATCACTGAAGACCTTATGAGTGGCATCAGGAGAAACAGAGAAGGACCAGAGCTTTTCTGATGTGGATTCTTTTGCTCGGGTGATTTTTAGCATGATTTTAGCTTGAATGAGTTGTGAAAAATCTAAGTCTTGCCCCTTGCAACACTCAGAGGTGCAGAACTACTTGGAGGATGGACCACCCAGGTACCAAAGGCAGAGCAGGTAGAAGGAAAGAAAGGATGTTTAGGGAAATAAGGAGCTTTAGGGTAACAAAAGGAAACAGGAGATGTGAAACTGCAGCACCCGCAAAAGATTGCGGTTGAAAACACTCCACACTACTTCAACATCTCCCCCACTTTCAGCTGCACAGGGTGTATGCTCCAAAAATCAGAGAAAACGATGAAAGCACACATTCTCTGCTCCTGAAATGTCACAAAGCCTAAGCGAGCAATCAGCACAACCGGAGAACACAAACACCCTTCCTTGGGGGAGGGGAGAACACAGATAAATATCTGAAGAGGGCCTTCTTTGATGAACAAGCTGTTTTAGTTACTATTTTCCTTGCTTAGCTCACCTCCAATGTCGCCTCACCTACAGCACCAGGGACAAGGAAGCTCTTTTAGAAGTATTTTATTATTCCTTCAGGATCTCCTGTTCCTTATTAAATCAAAACCACACTCGGGTTTATCTCAGGAGTGTATTAGAGGGCACAAGGAGAACCTTGACCCGGGCACTTCGTTTTCATGTTGAGTTAATGTGCATTCATCTCATCCTCCTGGATCGCTACAAACCTACACCCACTTCCAGCCGAGCATCTACAAATATTTTAAAGCCTAATAACAACACAGATGCTCTTTTTCAAATATCTTAGTCAGAAGGGGGAAATGTTTTCACTCCCTTAGCAAAGATGATTAGATCCACTGGAAATTCCTGTCCATTTGCAGGGCATTTGCAGGATTTCATACAGCACTTTGCAGATAGTAAAATAAAACCTCTTTGAACTTAAAGAGCGCTTCCACACCCACCAGGCAGCCAAAAAACCGCAGCGTTTCCACCTATTTAAAGACCAGGGGTATTAATTGGCCCTGTAAACATCTGCAGAAAATAGCTGAGCATAAAAATAAAGTAACAAATAACAGCAAAACCGACAGCCAACCAGGCTGTGAGGAGTTGGAGACACCGGGGAAAGGAAAGCCAGGCATCTCCACACCTGAACTCCAGGGTGTCCTCAACCACTGCCAATATTCTTAAATATGGAACCTGGGCAGGTTTATTTTCAGCCTGAAGACTGGAAAAGAAACTTCTGATGATGATGATGCGACTTATTTCAGTTTAAAACTCTACCTTGACGAATCGGTTCTAACACTCCTCATTAAAAATGCCTGTACTTCATGCTTACAATCTTAAATACCCTTCTAAAACTTTGGCCATAAAAACAACAGCTTGCTGCCGAATTTATTCACTTTCCGACCCGCGAGCAGGACTGCGGACATTCTGAAGTTTTAGGCGAGCAGAAAATAGTTTAATAATTGTTAAGTACCGGAACACTTTGTGTGTAATACTGGAATAACCACCAAAACAGTGTCATTAATACGAGGAGCAGTCCGGAGTGCAGGCAGTTTCCTGCTCACTTAGCAAAGATTAATTCTTCACGAGAGAGAGAAACATTCTTTTTACCTCACCAAGGACAACCCGAGCAAGAAATGCTAGAGAAAAGTCGGTTTTTTCTGTTGCTTAACCTTTTTTTTTTTTTTTTAATACGTGTGATGGGTAATGTCAACAAAAATCACTGTTCTGTGCTCTGGGCAAAAGGGATCTTAGAGGTGGAAGAAAGACAGACATGGAGAGCAGATGGCACCAAGTCTTTGAGAAACAGTGAGGGGAGGGCGGGGGGGGGGGGGGGGGGAAGGTT
>VZRE01003878.1:0-47252 GCA_013396775.1 Cephalopterus ornatus | reverse complement strand
GCTAAGTGCATGCGCATTTTTCCTGCGCCACTACATCACAGCGCCTGGAGCTCAGCGAAATGCCGCGACCTGCTAGCTAGCCGGCAAACCCTCGCTACTCTACCCGGAGCGGACCTACCCTCCATTTCCCGCAGGTTGCGACACCAGATAGCAAATGAAAAGACATTTCAGCTAACCAATAAACATCCCTGTCATGAACATCAGAACTGACTGGTCATCAAGATACATATCCTGTGTTATCTAGAATTCTCAAGTAAAGATCAATACCTTAGCATCTGCATGGACTAGCTGTGCAAATAGTCCATGGCGACTCCTGCTGCCATCAGGGTGTTCCAAGAGAGGCTTCTACAAATTAATAAACAAAAGATTCATCTAGAAAAGTTCAGCAGAGGATCTATAACAATGAAATTCATCAGGTCTATCCTCTATCACAATATGGAAAACAAATATAAATATATGCTTTGTTCAGATCATCTTCCCGGACTGTGAGGAATCTAGACCCAACATCAGCTGTTACTATAGAAATAGAATGGTTAACAAGTATTGTGCAAAGCCTGCTGAACTTTATAAATGAAGGAAAATCACTTCCTTCAGAAAAGTATGACATTTCTCTGGACTTAGAGTGCCAGGAATAGGTTCCATGAGTGGCATTTTCTGGATTCAAACATGAATTTTATGTTCTGTATGAATGGCACCTTCATAATCAGGATATGAGATTTATCAATCTTTGAATAAGCTGCCACATTCGTCCCATAAAAATGTAAGACCATCCAGTGGGATCCTCAGACTTACGCAGAACAAGGCCTGGATAGAACAGAACACAACTTACGCAGAACAAGGCATTTTCATCCTATTGAGAGCTGCTGCAGAACAGTGCATAAAAAAATCACAGAATTCTCATGATAGCTTTCCAGCTAACGTCCCCCAAGTATTCACCATTCCTAGAGAATAAAAGTGGAAATATGATAAAATTATGAGCCTAAGGAATATATGAATGTCCATTTGTATGTAGAATGTAAATATGAGCTTTCTACACACTATTAAAATTTATTTCTGTGTGCTTTCTTAGGAGCTAACTTTTTGCTAAGCTTTCCTTCTGCAAAGGTAACTTACATTTACTCAAGAGAAATTTTGCTGGTACTAGAAATTTTTAAACTAAAAGATCTGTATAAACAGAAAGCTTATTTTACTATTCTGTTAAAATGGGGAGTTCATACATAGTTTGAGGTTGGAAGGTAAGGAAAGGCAAAAGCAAGGCCCCTTCACTTTGACAGCTGAATTCCAACAGCAGTTGGAAGGGGAAGATAAGACTAAAATCTCCACTATTCATAAAGTGTTCCATTTAGATGAAGTAGTCCTTATCTTTTGGCTTTATAAGATAAACTTCTCTAACACAAACTGCAATTATAGGAAGTATTTCAGGAAATTGTTACAGTACAAAGGAACGTTTCGTAATAATATGTATGATAAATACTGTAGACATTAGCAGGCTTAATTCTTCTGAGGAGTTCATACTTGCCCTGGTCATTGGCTGATGTCCAAGGGGAGAAAACATTTGTTTTTAAAGGTGATATTGAAAATTTTTGATAATACTTAGCCAATGCTTATTTTGTAAATCTTCTACAGTAAATCTTTTCTTCCTCCACTCCAGCACTAGTTCTTCAGTCGTGTCTCATTTTCTATCTTCTACATTAATATATTTTCAACTCCTCTTCCTGTAGGCCTGTCTATGTTATCTTACACTGCTTGAAGCTAATGCTGAGAGGTACCAAAGAATGTCACCTAGTCAGTATTCACTTTTGTCATTTATATTGCCTAATGAAACTATCGAAACCAAAATATTTTTCATTTTACTTATCTTACTAACAGTTTTTTTGGGGACTTCATACAAAGAAGTCATAATACATATTTAAATGGAAAACTGGACTCTTCCCTTTCCTTTCCCTTTTCAAGACTTCTCTGCAGCCTAAAAATCACATAAACTCTACAAACCCAAACCCACACAACTGTCCAAGCTATTAAGAAATTTTGTTAATTAAGGGTTGCTTTCCTAACCTTCTTTGGGTTTCTTTGCTAACTGATTCATTTTCATTATACACATTCTGTTCTCTCCAGCTGTTTCACATGGTAGCTTTCACAGACTTATTCAGCAATGTTGAGGTTTCCTTTCCTTATGCTGAGTAGAGTTTTAGAGGACTGTGGCTGGAGGCTGGTGTTCTACATTTACCACAAACTTGTACAAAGGTCTGATCGGCAATACAGTTAGACTTGCTTAGAATTTCCTCACCCTAAAAAAATCAAAGACCCTTTTAGAACTATTGTGGAAAATGTGAGTACCTTTGTTCTTAGTGAATAAGATGTTCTTTTGACTGTATTTTTAACAATGTTTGGGTTTTTTGTTTTCAACACAAAATCACTATCAGTAATGTAACTTCATAACCTTTTAAAGATGTTCATGTTCAAATAATGAATTTTTAAAGCATTTTAAACCAATTAGTGCCATATATTCTGTTTAATAGAAAAGATTCATTTCTTTTCCAGCACTTAGTAGTTCACTGACATTACTGAGGTTGTTAAAAAAAAGGTATCTCGCAGTAGCAGCAGCAAAAAAAAAGTAAAAAGTAACCATATGCTCAAGTCCCAATTTTGTATTCTAAATAGTTGAGTGCACACACATGCCAATAGCTTTTTCTGGAACTACTCTGAGGCTTAGACATACGAACACCTGTCCTGAGTCCTTGCATTGGTGTAACTGTGAGTCACTCTTTTGCAGATAACTACTACCAAAAGTGGAGACTAAGAGTCTGTTTTACATTAACACAGACATAAGCTAAAACCTTAGTCAGTCCTTAATCCAAGCAGCTAGGAAGCAAAGAACATGCTCATTGCAGCCATTAAATACAGAAAAGATATTTATATAGCAATATAGAGGAATGGTGTTACTTGTATATAATGTATACAGACAAAAGTTTTTATTACTTGTTTTTGCAGTGACTTGTATAGTTTGAGGAGTCACTGCCACAAAAGAATATGAATAACTTACTGGCCCTCTTGTACTGCTAGCTGAAGTTAAATAGCATTTATAGTACATTCAGCACGTTTGAAAAGAGTACATGTGAATTTCCTTTTCTTGAAATTAAAGAATATATATAGTAGAAGTGCAATCACAATGCAGTCTGTTTTAATTTACTTTTACAACCCTTTTTGACTCTTCCAATACCTGCACATGAAAGAGAACAAGGCAACTAATCTCATGTTATGAGTTGAGAAGTAAAAGCTGTTGATGGCTAAAATATTACTCTGGCAATAGGGAACTTGACAGTGACCTCTTTAACTACATTGTGGCTGAAAGGATATGTCTGTGCTCTCATGGCCAGGCCACAGGGTAATCTTGAAATAGCTGAGAAATATCCATAAGAAAACTCTACCATGAAATCTTTAGCAGGCAAGAAGACACATGAAAATCATCACTATTACTATTGTGACTTAGTAATTTCCCTTTTACAATCAACTCATGAAAGTACTAAATGATTTTCATGTTCCAACATATAGTCCAGCACAGGCAGATTCACAACTGCAAAAAACACGTAGGTTTCTCTTTCAGAGGAGGAAAGCTGCATGAGAAGGAAAATGATCTTACACATCTTCATTTTCTGCTGGTACTTCAGAGTGATTTCATTTCTTCCAGTGACAATGATTCCTTTTTAAGACTGACTCTGTAATGATTAGTAGCATAAACTACTCCTGGCTAACGTTTTTCTTCAGACCAACTCTTTCTTTTTGTACTAAAGGTTTCCATAGGGAGAATGAGTTATGATTTTCAACCCAATTACGAGTCTTTTTTCATCTCAGTCACCTTATTTTTACCACAATTTTTACTTACCTGGTAACCCTGGTGCTACCACATTCGCATTTCACATCACATCACACAACATAACCAAAGCGTAGGAGGCGCACTTATCCTGATGAGAACATGTGGCTCAGTAGCCACATACTGGGCACAGCAGGAGTAAGGGACAGAGTGGGATACTGTAAGGAGCATGGAGCTGTTACAACCTTAGATTAAGTGTATAAAATTATAGCCCTAAACCTACTCCCAGTTACTGTTACATTCATGATATGGCCTGTGTCTAATATACGGGTCTTTCTGGAGTGATTACACAGGTTAAAAAAACGTTAAATGGGTAGGTGTCTTAAAAATAGATTGGATAGTATAGACAAGAATAGACTAGACTAGAATAGAGTGGAATAGAAAAATAATTATGAAGCTTCCAACAAAATAGTGCATACAATCCATGAAATGTGGCATAGTTAAGTTGTAAGCTCTCTTTTTACAAAAATGCGTTCAGAGGTGCTCCCAGTACCATAAAATGTTGTAACTATATATGTGTGAATGATTTATAAAAACTGTCAGAAAAGAAAACGCTTGGTTTTCAGATGTTATGCTCATAATGCCGCACATTTTGGCCCCCTCTATTTTTTCTCTTCTCCCAAACAGTAAGAAACTTTGCTATTGTGTCTATTATAACAATTTGCAGTTCCTATTTGGTAAATTCAGATTCATCCACAGTGTTCAGGGAGCTCCATTAACTTCTCTCCTTGTGGAGACTCCCAAGGTGATGTGACTATTTCCAATAAGAATAATAATAATATGAATAAGGATATTATAAAACTTTAGTGTCATCATATCCCTAACGCTATTACCATGGAATCCAATCTTCATTTTAAATTATTTCTAGCTTCAGTGCCACTGGCAATATTATTGTCATTCCTATTTAAAAGCTCCCCTATACCTCAAGAATATGCACTGCAGATTAATAATAGAATTATCATGTGGCTCAGAGGGAAATACCAGGTAATTTTTCCAGCAACCTGCTAGTTAGTTGCAAGCCCTGAAAGTAAAGATCAGCTCTTCCCAGGCATGTCCAAGGGAAGAGAAACTTAGAAAAGTAGATATCCTTTGCTGACATCTTATAGAGGACAGGAAGAAATGAAAGGTTCTGCCTGTAACAGTAAATCAAGTGGAGTCCTAGCACAGGCTCAAGCATAGAAATGTGGTCATCCATGGTGTTAGTGCTCTGGCAGACTGTGAGCTGCACTTTGTTTGAGACAGGATGTGTAAGGTAGCCTAAGAAAGTGATGCCAGGTGTTTCCTTTTTTTCTTATGATGTGCTAAAGACAGGACAGAAAACTAATAGTTGAATTGACTGACTAGTTTGGTCTCTACTAGTACTGGTCCTACACAGACCTCGTGCCACTGTCTTTAACCGTGACCTCTTCAGATTGAACCTGAGAGTGGTGCTGGTGCTGTCACTAAAGGTCTAAAAGATGGTAGCATCCAACCACCTCATGGGTGATCCAGGAATGTGTTGAGATTAGGGGCTCTACTCCTACATCACCTGCAACAATGGGAATCAGAAGAAATTCAGCTTGAGTGAGCCCAAAGCCAGGCCACGAATATCAAGCAAAAGTCAGGTTAAGTGTGGAAGGCTTCAGTATCTCCAGTTATTCAGCTTACAAAAGAGGGTGGGTGAGTGCCTTAATCACCATATGCATCTACTTGTTGACAAAAGAGATATCTGACAAAGGTGGTCCACAGTCAGGGATGATCCATTTTGAATTTAGTCAAACTGGCTCAATATATTATGCAGTTTTCTAGAAGGAATGGTAAGGATTGAATAGTGTAATAGTTTGGTATTTAAGACTTCTTTGGGGGAGTGGGACAGATAAAATCGAAAATTCAGTTTTTGATGGGCTGCAGAAGAGCAGAGCCTCTATTAATGTTTACACATCTGTAGAAATTATGGAAATTGTGACATAAGTCTAAAACCAATATGGTTTGCATGATTTTCTATAAGAGTCAGGGTGTAAAAGGGGTTTTTTGTTTGGTTTTTGTTTTGTTTTGTTTTTCCTTTTTCCTTTTTTTCTTTTTTCTTTTTGCCCTTTTTTTTTTTTTGGTTTGGCTGGTTAGTTGGTTTCATTTGGGGGGTTTTGTTGTTTTTTGGTTGGTGGGTTGGTTGGTTTTTGCCCTTTGTTTGTTTGGGTTTTTTGGTTTTGTTTGTTTGTTTGTTTTTGTTTTGTTTTGTTTTGTTTTTTGTTTTTGTTTGTTTGTTTGTTTTGTTTTTTGTTTTTTATCTGTGTGTGACTTTGCATTGTTGAGAAATATGGAGGTTGTTATTATCTTTCACCTAGAGGTGAAAGAATGGGAAGGGTGGACACTATTCTGCAGTAGAAGAATGTTTGTTCCAGATGAGCAGCTAATGAATCTTTCAGGTTCAAAGTCATTCTTGCCATCAAAAAACCAAAGAAACTGCTGGTTTGTTCAGTTTGGTAAGATTTTTTAACTACTGAATCCTGTGCAAGGTGCAATCATCTTGAAGTATCTCACCAGAAACTGGTGGAATCTCTCTCTCATTCATAGTTGGCTGTAGCTCAGCTGTTCAATATTCTGAAGATCAGAATTTCCAAGTCTAATCAAAGTCATTTGGCTTCCTGTAGGAACTTCTGAGTGCAAGTTAATCAACTGAACACACAAAGCCATAAATGATCTAAAGGTCTCTCCTGGCCCTAAGTTCTAAGAACCTGTTAAATTAATGGCCCCATCACTTGCACGTTCAAGTGGAAATTAGGCAGACTGTTGTGGTTTTACTCAGTCATGACCAAAGTCTGTGCAACAGTAACTGATTTCACTTTGATTCACTCTCCCCCACCTTCCCCCATCCCGAGTCTTTTCCATTCCCAGAAATGAGCCTCCAATATCAAAACGAGTTTGAAAAGTGACCAGAGTTCAGGCTAGTTTAGTTCTAAGAGAAATCAACAAATTAAAAAGAAAGTATTGCACATCCAGCACAGAAAAATGAAATAGAAATGTAAATTTCACAAAAAAAAAAAAAGAAAAACAATACAGCAAACCCTTAAAGAAAAAAAGCACACCTGTTCTTAAACTGAAATCCCCTATATTTAATTATAAAAATTTAGATAAAATGTATTTTATCTTTTGTCCAAAAAAAGCATGAAAAGCAAGTGTTATGCATACTTCATATCTATGTGAAATTTAATACTCCGTTTATTCTAATCTTCTTACGAACCCTCTTATTTAAGGCAGTTTTTTATCAATAATAGAAAAACATTGCTCACATAATTTAAATTTAAGGAATACTGTGTAGCTATAATAAGTGTATTTGGCACATTTAACTCTTATAGACTTGATTTTGTCTCAAGACAAGTGTACATGGGAATCAGCTCTGCCCTCACTTCAGTGCTTCATCAGGACCTCTTTGAACAGCTGGTGCACAGAACTGTTGGTGAGGGAGCAGGAGAGGGCAGACATCTGCTGTGCTGCATGAGCAGAGAGAGCTTGCTCTTACAAATATCAGTTTTCTTACCATTGCAAGGAACATAGATTCGTATGACCATCTGCCCTCAGTTTTGGTCTGCAACCAGAACAGTCTTCCCCCTCCAGTATTCAGTTGAAAAATTCAAATGAGTAGCTCCACTCAAATTTCTCTAATATTAAAATATTTCCCACTCAAAATGCTAAGGTGCAGAAGAGCACTATCAGTCTAGCACGAAGACATATCGCAAAATAGGCAAAATCTTAAGCCCTCAGTTTATTGACCTGATGTTACCTCTGAAGACAAAAAAATACCCCACTTTTTAAAGTGGTTACAAGTAGATAGTGCTCAGGAAAGATTCAGAGGAAGCATAAGGAAAGCTACTGAACCAGGTTGCCTTTGGTTCAACATGCCCAAATTTTTGTTACCCTACTTGATATGGGTGTTCAGTGCTGAGGTAGGTTTAGGACAGATGACAGGAAGCAGAGACAGTGTGTTAATTTTATCCGTAGGTTTGATAAATTTGATTGTTTGCACTTTGGTTTTGCATCAAAAATGCACGTTAAATTCAGCACTATTTCTTCTCTGTTTCTTTCAGAACTTCAATAAGCATGACTTTGGCATAAATCTCATGTATTTTACCTTTTCTTTTTTTCTATTATGTTCATTCTAAGGTGCAAAATATGAGAAATGTCGGAAATTATAATAGGAGTAGCATGTATTAAAAATCTCTTGTCAAGCAAAGATACAGTGTATATACCATGGAAAATCATTTATCCAAGGTAAATGAAGGAATTGATGTTACAGATAGTTGACTTGTACAAAGTCCATGGAAAATTATATCATCATAAATTTGGTTTAATGGATTTAAGGAAATCAGACTAAACTGATGCATTCTTTTATTAAAGGGATTTACTGTACTACAAGTCTCAGGACAAATACTGGAGATAAATTAAAGTAAATAGCACTTGAGTGAAGGGTGATTCTTACAAAAATTTTAGGGTTTGCTACCAGTAAAAGGTGAGTAGCTCTTGCACAGCTTTTCAGATGTTACACCCCCGCATAAAGATAAGACACTTTCACGTGTTTTGGGCATATGCTGAAACACATTTATAGTTTCAGCCAGCCTTATGGCAAATCTGTAGAGAGGAAGAAAAAAGACAGATAAAGTAGCACAGATGTGAAATATAAATAAAAGGAATTGAAGGATAAAGCCTTAAACTAATGAGTTTGGAGAGATTAAATATTTTATTAGAAATAAGCAAATTTGTATTGTGTTTTATTCATATATCTGACTTTATGTACAACTATGCATAAGGACAAGGGAGATAAATAATCCATGCTTAAATCCAAGCAATGGACTCATGGAATATCTGGGTGAATTTCATTGCAAATAATGTAATTCTTTCTTCATAGTTTTTCCAGTTTTTAGACTATAAGATAAGCTTAGAAATAAAGAAGACTACAGAAGTTTTATAGTTCTAAGTTGCTCTCTGAGATAAAGAACATAGTTTAGAAATTGGTACTGACCTACTGCCACAGCAGATGACATTCAAGAAGGCAGGCAAAGACCTATTTTTCTGCTCTGAAAGACAGCACCTTAAACATCAAAGTGATTCCTTGCACTCCACCCAGATGTCAGATAATGAGCAGAATAAGAATTTGAGATAAGAACGATGCATGGATGCTCATCTGTATGTCCCCTTCACCCACAAAATCCATTTCACCTTCAACACGGGCACACTTTTATATGGTAAGATTCCAAACTTAAACACTCACAGGTTCTTCCTTGGGTTTTTTAGCCTTCTTTGCACATGTATTTCTGCCACATCCAAAGCACTCTCACTCATAGGAATTATTTAAAACTTGCCTAGATTCCCTCTCTATTAATAACCACTCGATTCCCAACTGAAGAGCAAGGACCATGAAAACCTATAAAGATAAGGTCTTCTCAGTGATACCACAGGAAGGTTTATGTCTGCACACACCTGCACAGCTGTTCTTCTTAACCTATCCATTAACCTGATATTTGCATTAGCAAAAGATCTAAAAGAGAAAGAATAAAATAGATTTTTTTGGATAGAAATTACAATGGGACTTAGGTTACCTCAGACTAGGACAAACTATTAAAAGATCAGGTTTTAAAAGCAGTTGTGGGAGATAGCCTTATGCTGCAAAGGTATAAGTATTTCCCTAAACTCATATTTCTTAGAGGGTCTGTCCTATTTCTGTGTGAGCTTTGTTAAGAATTTATTCAGTTCTCCAAGGGCTGCACGGTCCATGTCAGAATCTCAATGTAATTGTTGGAAGCATCAGATATAAATATACTGACACTAAAGACCCATAATCTTTAGGGATTATTAAATAGACATAAAGAGGCTCAAGACGTTCAGTGTGAACATAACGCACCAGCTGCAGTTTGCCAATTTCTTCTTTACAACTTAACAGAATATCTCTATCATGACCTAATCTGGCCTTGGTGTTGCTGTTTCAGACTTGGGGAATTTTATGATAGTGGGCTTTTTGGTAAATCTATTCCACTTCTGGCATCCCTTGCTCCTTTTCTAACAACTCTTAGCTGACATAAGGCAGTGGTAACAGTTCTGGGCAAAAATTCAGTCTTCTTGGTCAGTGTCCCTTTTAGTTGTTCCTTCAGGATTTGTGGGAAGAAAATCTCCCATTTTACTGTAAAGTCATGGAATGGTTTGAGTTGGACAGGAACTTAAAGAACTTAAAGTTCCAGCCTTCCTCCTTTTACCCCACTGTGGACAGGGATGAAGCCCACCAGATCAGCTTGTTTAGGGCTCCAGTCAACCTGGCCTTGAACACTTAAGGGTTAGGGCATCCACAACTTCTCTAGACAACCCGTTCCAGTGCCTCACCACCCCCTGAGTGGAACAAATTTTCTGGTTTTATTCCTGTTATGGACTGTTGAGGAAAATGGAGAGCAGAAATCATGTCCCTTTGGAAAATGAGAGGCTTGTTGTAGTGGCAATAAGTACTTTGGAGAGTAAATACTCTGGGCTTAGCTTTAGGGTGTGGTGAGGACTCTTATAGCTGGTGACAACAGATATTCTTGAAGCCGTAAGGAACTTGAGGAAAAGTTTTGGACATTGCATTAGTAAGTGTTCCAAAACCAAATCTGAACCTAATGATCACAGAAAATCATTAAGATATACAAAAAAAAAATAATTTTTGAAGCTAGTGATTAAGAAGTAGGCAATTTTCCTGCTTTGTGTATGTTGCCAGAAACTTCAGGTCAGGAAAAAGTTCTATAAACTTACTACACAGGTCTGCTCTCTTGGACTTACAGGTGAAAAGATCTATCTGGCTCTTTCCTGATTGCGTAACACACATAGCACTGGATCAAATGGGATGACTATTCCAGTGTTTGTAGGAAATATAGATGAAAAAAATAAAAGCTAATAAAACATCATGCAAGGTCTTATCCCTTTGTAAGTCTGGGAGTTATCATGCTGGTTTTCTATACTCTAACACAGTAAATATTTTGGTTTAGTATACCATATATCAAGAAAAAACTATCTCAGGAAAACTGAGTAGGAAGCTCAAAAGATATCAGCTAGAGAGTTTTGTTTCAAAATTGTGTCTTCTGTTGATTCTGTCTCCTATTGAATTCTACTAGAATTTTGCTGTTTGTTTTTTTTTTTAAATTGCTTACACAAATATTACAGCCAGAAAGTCTACATGTCTCAATTAAGAAAAAAAGTTCTTAAAACATACCACTGTTCCTGGACTTGAATCCAAGAATCTTCTTCCTCCTAAACACTTAGTTTATTATCTAGTTTTTTATATCACTCTTTCTAAATTACTGATTCTTGACTTCTGCTTTTGCACAATGGATGTCTCAGCAGATAGGCCTGTGAATGCTTCCATTTCAATACATCCTATACACTCATTTCTTGAGCAATAACCTAAGAGCATTTTGTGTGGTGAGAAATGTGCACTTTGTTATCTTGAGAAACTGGAAACTGAATTCTGGTGTAGTAAGAACTAACTGTTGAATAGATGAAAGACACAGCTTACTCCTTCAGGTGTATTGTAAAAGAATACAGCACCTCAAATCTTGCAAAGATTGACAAAGTAGGTATCCAAAAATGGTTGGTTGCAGATTGATGTAGATTATAAATTTGGGAGTGAGCTACATATTATAAACTTCCTCTTCAAATATTGTAATCTTGCTTTTGCCAATAGCCATTCTGACATTCCCTTTGCCCTTTAGCCACATTAGCTTTTGCATTTGGCTCCTGTCATGTTTTTCCTGCCCACTTTATTTAACAGAAATTGAGAATGCCTGGATTACAGCACACCAACCAGCATCATGCCTGGGAGCCAACCTCCAGGCAGCCAACATAAGTATGTTAGCTGAGTGCCATCCACTCCCACTGTGAGCTCTTGTCCAGCTGTCCATATACTGCATGTTTTAAATACCAATCATCAGGATGGCAATGGTGTACTCAGAACGCTTTGAGGAATTACCATCAACCAGATTGTTCCTTTATGCTTGCCTAGTCAATAAAATTTAAATAATATCTAATTCAAGCACAATACTAGTCCATAAAAATTTTAGGTAGGCAATACATCAGGTCCAAATTATCTGTCTGTTCTCTGGCAAAGAAATATCTATAAAACCTAGAGCATATTTACATATTAACCTGCATTTTTATGCCTTCTACTTTTTAGAAACATGAGAAAGTTCAACCTTGCTTACAGGAAAATCACACTTAGAGACACTGAGTAAAATCCCAGTTCTTTACATCCACATTTCATAAGACTGTTGAGAGATTTCCCTACTGCTCCTTGGAAGCTTAAAATCACTTTTGAAACACATCATTGGTCGCCAAATAAAACAGTAATAGATCAGCATGTAAGAAATAAGGATTAAGTGTTTTCAGTTTACCAGGTATTTTTCCTTCATTTACCTGTAAATATTAACGCGCTTCTTCCAGATTTTTGAGCTGCTAAGTCCCAGTAATATTCCTTGCCTGCAAAAGCAAAAAAAAATAAAGCAATATTTTCACAAATTATGTGCAAATGTTATGCACACCCTGTGATTGCACGATGAATTATTGAAAGATACTTTCACAAATATTCCTCATTAAATGTTAATCTTTTCGATTTTAAAATACAAATAAATTTAAACTTAATGCCATTACAACATTAAGGCTTTCAGATACAGATCATAATAACCATATGGATACAAAACAAAGACTGGAATTTTGAAAACAATTTATTACTTGGGAGTCCAGTCAAACTGCAAAGCAGCTGCATCCTATCTCCCATATGCTGCATGTACTGGTATTTCATTAACAGTGAATATGTTGCCATAGTATTGTTTTCCACTTTAAAGTCTAGATTTACTCTGCAATGCAGTTGCTTTGAATTGTATTGATCACCAAAAGTCATTCTAAAACTAGGCATAAGAGAATCACATCAGTGATCAATGATATCGATTTACAGTGACCAACATTATAAAATAATATATTCCACTAGGAGGATTTCTTATCTATATGTAATTCACAAATATTTACTTTAGTGGAGTATCTAGAAACTAGAGTTTCAGTCTCCTGTGTGTTACAGAAGGCCTCCCAAAGATCTTGAATTAAAAAAGGTGAAAACTGAAAAAAAGAAAAGGAAACAAATAAGAGAAAAACAGCCCATGTAAAAATTATTGAACTATTGTATAGACAGTATAGACAGTATTACAGATTCCTTGTTACTTTCTCCAGATAGCCAAAGTAGGATATGGAAAAAGATTTGTTTTATCTTCCCTGCACAAATCTGTAATAGACAACATGAAGTGCTGGAGAAAGATGAGAGAGTATAGCCTGAATTTTAATATTCTGTTCCATTTTTTTCTTGAGATTTTGATTCAGACTAATTTTCTTGATACAGGAGGGAAGCTATATTTTCTCTTTTTAAAGGTTCATTTAGACAAAGTTCATTTAGGAAAAAAAAGTCAGAATTGAAGAAAAAATGTTTCATAAATAGATTTTTGAATACCCTTGTCATGTTTCTATCTATTGTGTTTCTTCAAGAAAACTGTGAACTTAGAAAATTATAACATTTCTCAGACAAATAGACCTTTCAGTATTGGGCTTCAGTTTCTCACCTTGATTTTCCATTTGCCAAATTTCTGTCACTGCTTATGATGAGCAGATAGGAACAGTTTGATTAGATAACCCTTGAGCCCTTGGGAATCTACAGTCCAAGGAGATTTTTCTCCTCTCCCCTTCTCCTGCACCTCAGGTGTAATGTTTAAATGGCAGCCCTATCATTCTTCTTATTATGGTTTCCTTTCACACATCAGTGAATCTGTAATTTGTGCAGTGATATGACTTTACCATGAAGAGGCTTTTCCAGGAGTTACTTAGAGCGTGAGAGTTATAACCCTTCAGAGAGAGAAGGCATTGAACTTTCTGCTTTTTTCCCAATGGCCCAGTTCTCACAGAAGAGATGAGGATGTCTCCTTTTCTGCACGTCCAAAAATAAAAAAAATCTTTCAGTTCACTGGTTTATTCATATTAATATGGGCAAACAAGACTAGAATTTTCTTACAGATATTAGAGAATTGAAGCTTTCCTCAAGACCTCTGAAATCACTCTAATCTCCCACTACTAAACAGAAAGGAACAAAGAACAGATATAAAACATGATGACATTTTGATGATTGTATTTATTTTTAAAATAGGATCTAAAACTGCATTTAGGAGCAAACTCATCAATGTGTAGAACGTATATTCTAAAAACCTCAGCTCAAATCCATAACAGGTAGAGTTCAGTAATGGAGATTCCATTAATATAGCTGATGGATATGATTCGGCACTTTTGTATTTCTGGATACAGGTCTTGATCAGGTTTTCAGAGGAAAAAGTGGTTGTTTTAAAGATATTAAAGCCCCCATTTCAGCAAGCCCAATAGGTTTCTATGAGCAATAGTCTTTGAGATGGGTGTCTAAATATTTTTAAATGTATTTCAACACCACCCTCCCTTTTTTTTTTTTCTGGTCATATGAAGACATAATCATGTTAGTGAAAAAGAATTCCTAGAAAAATGCTTTGTTCATGCACTTTTCCAAGCACACTCATTTACATATTTGTAATATCACCTTGACATCAGGTGCAAAGTCACAGTCAGTAATACTGTCAGAGAAGGACAATGCTTTTTGATGCATAAGTACAATATTGCTGATGTATCTTTTTTCCATTGCTCTATACTGGAATGAAAGATCATTTTATGCAATCTAATTCTGGAGTATCCTGGCAAGATCTCATATCTTGAACTACACTACCATCTGCAACCAGAATTTCCTTTTTTCTTTTTCCTTTTTTCTTTTTGCTTTTTTTTTAATTAATACACTTTTCAGAGAACTTTTAAACCCATTCGGGACTCAGATCTACCGAGTATTATAAAATATTCTTGCGGAATTAAAACTATCTAGCCTATTTGATTTAATCAATTAAGATTTTTAAGTGCACAAAGAGACAACACTCATAAATCACTAGACAGTCTAAATTAATTGCCACAGGTAGCACCCTGCCAATAGCACATATAATTACCTTTTTGTTGTACAGAGAGGAATATCAGAAAGTTGCTGCTGGCATTAATGAGAAAAAGAAAACTGAGTATATATCAAAAAATGGCTAGAGTGCTTGCAAATATTGCAAAGACTGCATCTAACTTGTGAATTACACTTTTGTGGGTTTCATGTTCCCTATCTACAGCTACCCCTCACATCAAGCTGTTCTATTTCTGATCAAATTGTCAATTCAATACCGATGAAACAATGTCTTCAGAGCCACTGACTGCAAAGGACAATTTTAGATAAACCTAGATCTACATGCTACTGATTCAGTAAAAGTACAAAACAAAGGATTTCTTCCCTCTTCCATATAGTAAAGGGTAGAAGATATGAATGTGCAAAATGAAGGCATCAGTTAAAATGAAAATTAACAGAAAACCAATTTCTAAAACTCAACAAGTTAAGATTTATAGTGAGATTGAATAAACTGTATTCTTCACCCTTACTGCCCAAGCATCAACCAGCACAGTATATGGATGTACCATGTGGGTCATGTCTGCTTTTCCACTCAAAGTAATGTTCTATCCTGCCTTCCACTGCTTAACTCAAATCCTTTTGAAATCAGTTTAGAGATTTCTATCAATTTCATCTGAATGGTTCCATGGAATCCTGACTCATGGGAAATCAGAGTGATGTCTAATCTCCAATGCAGAGCAAGACATTAGATCAGAATATATCCATGGGTGGAGGTTGTGCAACATCTATGGGCAAACTTATTAACCTTTTGGATTCAAAATATAATTCTAAGAATTTTAAAAAAATGTTTTGAAGTTGCACTGAAATTTTAATGGAGGTCAAGTTTGAAAAAAATTAGGACGCTGCTGAATCAGGAGGGAAAGAAATTTGCCTTGACTTGTGCCTTTGCTGGCAGTTCCTGTTTTTCAGTCTTATCCAACCTAGAGGTAAGAAAAAAGCTTCAGGTTTGGTTAGTTGCTGAAACAATAAACACCTACATGTTATATATATCATAGAATCATAGAATGGTTTTAGTTGAAAGGGAGCTTAAAGATCATTTAGTTCCAAACTCCCTGCCATGTGCAGGGAACTTTCCACCAGAATATTTAGAGTATATAGAAAGTGTATATACTTTACTGTGAAGTATAGTGCAAAGTATACATATACATATATAGTAATATATAAATATTACATATACACATGTATACTTTTTCCTGCCCATGCAGTCACCATTCAGTCAAACAATTATAAATGTGTTTCTTTTTGCTCACTTTGTCTAAAAATTACTCTCACTTGATGTGCTACGTTGAACTGAGGTAGATTTGAAGAAGTGTTTGCATGTTATGGGGGAAGTTGGTAGAAAACATTATTGGAACAGAGAGATGAACTCCAGGACTAGAACATCCTGATTGGAAAATATTTCTTGAATGTTTTCTTTACAAGTAAGAAAGAGTTTTGCAAAATTGTGATAAAAGATTACCAAATAATGACAATGCTTTTACAACCACTCTACGTTCTCCCTGGGGAGGTGCAAATAAGCACTAAGCAATGCAATATTTTGGAGAAGCTATTTCACACTTTTATTTGCTTATTATAATTGTATGCTACAGCTAATTCAAAACTTATCTGAGGTGTAAATGTAGCACTTTGAACCATTATTTTATCATTAATCCCAATTATTATTACTAGTTTACCTAACCATAAATAGACATTTCTGTGATTTTTTTTCTCAAAATGTATTTTTAAATTTTGCATTTTTACACAGATGTGTGGTCCTAATTAATGTGCAGCTGAGATAATTTTTTTTCTCACCTTAAAATAGGTAGCTCAGAACACATATTCAATAAACTTTTTCTTTACACACACAGAACATGTGTATGGACATCATCTCAAAAGAGACATTGCAAACAGGGAAGGGCAGGAATTATTGACAGGTATAATTAATAGCCTGGAGAAACTCCTGTATGAGAAATCACTGTGAATATTAAAGGCAGCATTTTCAAAATTGTAAAGTCATATTTGTATAATTATATTTGCCACTTTAAAACGTTGAATATTTGTACCATGGGCACAGGAACTCTGAAGGATACCACTGGGCAGATGAGCCCAGAACGTTTTCTTTCTCATATCTTAGAAATCTGCACAATGTGTTGCAGATGCTTTACTTCATTCTTGCCTTATCCAGTATACTAAAGGTTGGAAAACTGGGTACACCATGAAGATAGAAATTGGAAATGAATGTAGATCTTCTGATATGCTAATCCCTTATTAATTTGTAACAACAAATAACCTTCCTCTATGACTCTTTTTTAAAAGAAAAACATAAGTGTTCTTTCTAAAAGACCAATGTAAATACTCCTAGGCATGGGAGAGTCCTAAGCTGAAAATCTACATCTGACAAAATGAAAGAATCCTGATCTTCATAAAAAGGATGAAAGATCCAGTGTTGCATTAAAATTTCAGCCATTAGCTGAAAAAGTCTCAAGGAAAGCAAGATTTAAAATACTTATAAGTATTGCCTAGATGTGTGAGGCTGCAGAAAATAAGAAGGACTGTTTCCACTACCTACACTAATTTAACTCTCATTTTTCTTCACACTGTATTGCAGAACTTATTTAATTATCACTAGACAGATTTCAATCCTAGGAAAATCATAAGGCAACTCCTCTTGAAGGTCATGTCAAGGCTCCTGAAGGAGTAGAAAATGATTGGGAACAATGTAGTTCTGACAGCATTAAATGCCAACAGCATTCTTGGCAATATTTAGAAGAGCATAGGAGTACATGGGAGGAGCAATTATTCTGTATTACTCTGTGCTTTTTAGATCACATCCAGAACTTTGGATCTAGTTTTGGGTCCCCAATATAGGGGATTGATACTGATATGGAGTAGGTTGAGTAGAGGGCCACCAAGATAGATGGGGCTGAATAACTTTTATACCTTGAGGAGGAGCTGAGGGAGTGGAGCTTGTTCCGCCTGGGAAAGGATCACCGAAGGAACCTAACAAGAGCTTTCCAGTACCTATGGGAGGTTGCTGGGAAGAAGCTTGATGAAGCAAGACTTCTTTGCTAAGGATCACAGCTGAAATATGAAACAATGGTCATAAATTTACAGGGGAGAGGTTTTAACTGAATATAAGAAAAATTATGAGGACAGTAACTGAAAATGGTAGCCTGAGAGATTGCAGGTTTCCAAATCCAAACATACAAAACCCTGAGGTAACTGGTCTGAATTCAGTGTGGACCCTGCTTTGAGCATGACATTGGATTACAGACCTCCTAAAGTCCCTTGCAATCTGAGCAATTCAGCAATTCAGTGATTTTAATGGCATCAGCCACTATGAGAGTCCATAAACTGTTAAGACTAAATACTTAGGGGCCTCACAGCTTCTAAGGAATCATGCACTGCACAGCCGAGTGATGTTCAAGTTTTGGCTCCCCTCTCTGAGAGGGAAGTGTTCCTCCAGCAAAGAGCATGCAATTAATCCCATGATGGGATTCAACATTTTCCCAGCTAACTCATAACGCAAAGCACATCCCTTTTAAGTGTCATTTGCTGCAGAGCTAGTGCTGTAAAGCTGCCTGTCCTGCTGTACTCTGAAGTCTCAGTGTTGTATTTTTCCTAGACAGATGCCAAATTGATAAAAATCTGATTTTTCTGCACAGCTGTTCCAATTGAATCCTCATTGCTACAACCGCATTAGGAAACAAAGGGAGGTATTATGGTTGGAAAATATTTTTTTTCCTACTTAATATCCAGATTGTTGGTGTGAAGGTCTCTAGTCTTTGTCTTGGCTTCCACTTGCAAACTGGGCATTGACATCTGCTAATTGCAAGCTTCTAAGGGAATTGAGTTTAAAACACACTGTACATACCAGGCCAAATTCACTGTGTGTCACAAAGGCGAGATTGTTTTCTTTCTCCTGTTTTCCATTTACAGCTAAAGCAAATTGGAAGGAAACTGGTGACTATCATGAACTAAAGAGTAAGAACAACAATAGATATAATCAAATAACACTCGACTAATGGATCCAGTTGCAAAAGATGATTTAGCAGCTGCTGTCTCAGAGCATCTACATAAGTCTCTTTTGATCCCCATCTTTGGACTGTGTATGGACTAAGCAAGCTATAAAAAACAATCTTTATTAAAAGTGTACTACGTCCAGAATCCTGCAGCCAAAGGCACGCAGAAAATGCACCAGAGGCAGCTTAAACATGAATATTCTGGAGCTACTCATGGTATATTGAAGAACTGTGCATCAAGGTGCAGTGGAGTTCCTGGGAGTTAAATGAAAGATAGACTGAAAAGGATATCTTACCTGCTGAGACTTGAGTTCAGCTCCCTGAGTTTCTCCAGCAGCAGCACAGCTGATGAATCACCAGACCTCAAAACAGAACAGCATGATTTTTCCTAGAATCTGGCCCCAGTGTGAGAGAATGAAGCAAACTAGCAGATACTCATGACTCCTAATCACTGCTTTTTGAACTTTCTGAATGCAGATTTGGTTCCTCCTTCTCTCCTTAAATCAGAGGAGTAGGCCATAGCTTATCCCACAGAGATGCTCTTGTGATTGGCTAAAAGTTGAGAAGAAGTGAAGAGCTTTGTGAACGCCAAAGGCATGATTGTTGTTCCAACCACACAAATGTTAATCTGAAGCCACTGGAGTCTCTGGCATCAAACTGCTATAAGCAAGAGACGTATCAGACTAACAGTCATTATTGCTTTGAGTATCTGGGAGGTTACAGACAGCTACAGTGGAGAAATTTTGTTTAATGCAATTTTTTATTTCACTTATTTGAATGTACTTTTTCACTGGAGTGTTGTGCCAAATGCAACAGAGGCCCTGCAATCCTTACATGCTCTTTCAGTCTAATGCTGGTGCACTAAAAAAAGGGAAAGTCTCACCTCAGCAGCCCTGCTCCATTTTGAAGCAGAGATTGTGTAGGGTCACCCTCAGCACTTGGCTTCTCCTCCTCATGGTGCAGCCACCCCTTCCTGCACTATGACTCTCAATATGGAAGGAAAACTTTTTCTTGTAAAAACAGTCTCAGTTCCCAACTTTCATTTTAACAAACTTTAAAACAGTGTTAGGTAGAGAAGACTGGTTTATTTCCCTCAATCATTACTTACTCTGTCATTGTATCTCAGTTTATTTGGTTTATGTTCAGTCTTGATTAACAAGATATTTCAGAGAAGACAAGTGGTTCTGCTGAGGCTAAAACTTATCATTACAGAGTAAACACGATGTTTTATACTAAGGTGTCTATTCATCTTGTCTCTCAAGAAAAAAAATGAAATCACCTCTTTCAGTGTTTAAGTTCATCAGCATTGCATACATCACTTACATCACTTGACTCTGATTTAGAATGAGGCTTCACTTTCCACAAATGCTCTCAGCTTTGATCCCATATTGTGTCCAGGCTCATTCTTCCTCATTAAATAAGAAACATCTTCAACAGTTTGTTCAATTAATGATGTAATAGTCTCCTGTGTAATACATTAATGTAGATTATCCTGTACCAAAAAAACATCCATAGGAAAGAAAGTACTGAGCAATAATTTTCCCTATGAGCAGAGAAAACATTAATGGGAATAAAGTATTGAGTCTGATATCACTAGTTCTACTACTGGTAAAAGTAAACTTGCAAAAACATGGCATTTCTTTCATTTCTGCTTATTCATTTTCAGATTCCACATGCCAAAAAATATATCCTATGTCATCTATGTTCAACAGTGAAAGGGAAAATAAACAGTTAAGTCAGGATTCTTTATATTTTTTAATCTTAAATTTTCTAACAGTGAAAATGTGCCTACTATCTCTATTTCCCTTCTTTAAGAAAACAAATAACTAAAGAGTAAAAAAAAAATCTCTTCAATGTATCTTGAAGATAAAGCCTATTACAAGTTAAGGAAATTTTATCTTTTCAATTCTAATGCATTTGAAAAGCAGTGACCTATTAGGAAATTAAGCCTGGTAATGCTATGACTTATGGAAAAATCCTCTAAAATTTAAGTATCAAAATAGATATTTTCTCCAGATTTTAACTGTTTCATGAATGAGTACAATATTATCAAAATTATCAAGATTTGTAAGATACTTAAAAGTACGTTATGATTCTTTGGGAAATTCTATGGCTTTTTAAAACACATTCTGAGATAAAGAATAGTTTTTCTCCTCATTTTAATGAGAACAGATCCTGACACTTCATTACAATTTCATACAGCCTACTGCTGGCTTCATTCTATTAAATTTCATAGGACTTCTCCATAAAGGTTTTGTCATATCTTGTTAGGACCCACTATCTAATTATGAAGTGTCTGGTGTTCCCATTTGTTCACATGCACCTGCTGGAGATGAACTGATGGTGTCACCAGGTGCTGTAATTGAGGGTAAATGTAAGACATTATTTGTTGTTTTTGTAGTGGAACTCTCTTGACTTTGAAACCCAGTTTTGTCTGAAATACAAATTCTGTAGTCAACTTCAGCTTTGAATTAACTTCTTTTGCAGAATAGTTTTTGCAGGAATATTAATGAATATGATGTCTGGAAGAATTGCATATGTTCCATTACAAAAAAAATGATTCTACATTACCTAAAGCACTACCCCATGGAGTGATAGCAGGGACTATGGTGTATATGCATTTCTCTCCACTCCCCCCAGTGGAGAGAATTAAGTTTTGTGCTTATTAGAGTAAATTTTTAATGGGAAATATGCATGTCAGTATTAACAAGCAGAATTTTTGGCAGATTTAATATACAGGTTACCGTTCTTGTTGCTAAAAAAATCAATTGTTTATTTCCTAAGATCCTCTTTTATACAGCATTAATTACTACATTTAGATAATTTTTGTATTAGGCAAACTGAACTAATCAGATCTAACGGCCTATCTGTTCTTAAGTCAAAAATAGCACTTTCTACTAAAAAATATGCATTATGTAAAAATGTCTAGATTAATTTTAACTTGTGAGAAAATATGTTTTAGCAGAAAAGCAGGTGAGCCCCATCTTGAAATTTATGTCAATTTTACTTTTTTTGCATTAACAATAAGGGATTTTTTTGTAATTTTATATTTTCTTAAAGAAATATGATCCAAATGGGTTTTTCAGCCATTGAGTTAGGATTTGTTTCTTATTGATCTCCAGCATCTATACAGGGTGACATTCTGAACCTACTGACAACTGAGGGATATTTTTCAATAGCTTCACCAATTCCAGGATTTCACTTTAAACTATCTGTATTCTTCAACCAAGCAGGTGATAATTCTACTTCTGTTTCATATGTTTTCCTATCTTCATTTAGCTTATTTTACTTAGTGGGTTCACTAAAGCAACAATTTGCTTTCTTGATATAAAGTTTTCAAAGTGAGTTTGTAAGAAATCTTTGATTACAACAGGATAGCTCTAAAAGGGCTCTACACTAAACTTACTTTAAATAATAACATCATTGCTGCACTATACAATTTTAATTCTTAAACCTCTGACACTGGCTGAATTTTATTTCTAAATTCTTAACAGTCCATAAAGAACTTCCAGTGCTGTTCAGAGAAGCAATGCGTGCCCTATTCCTAGGCCAGTTTGGATGGAGCTCTGAGCAACTTGGTCTAGTGAAAGCTGTCCCTACATATGGCATAGGAATTAGAACTAAATGATCTTTAAAGACCCTTCCAACCCAGGTTTACTCCATGATTCTATGTTGTAACTTGTTCTCCTCTTAATAACAGAGAAAAAAATAAAATTTCAAACCTGTACATAAAAACACCAGCAAAAAAGTGTAATGGTATGGAACTTCTGTATCAGGGTTGCACTATCTGACTAGAACTGTTGTCAGTTTGTAAGGGAGGGGAGCAGCATTTTCTTACAATCATGCTGCATTTATTGATGGTGCTGGAGGGCTACAACTTCTTTTGCTTTTCTAGTAAGTCTACAGCAAGTGAGAACAAGGTCCTAAGAGTGTATCAGTAACCCAGTAACCCAGAAAAATTACCCACATTGTCCTGTATTGCTTTGCTGAATACTGTAATGTAAGTTTTCCCTCTCATTTTTTATCTTCTTATGTTAGAAAAACTTCACTTAGAGCTTATTGATTTTGGGAAATGCTAGAGATTTTATTTAATAGATGTGTGAGGCATTCAGACCCAACTCCATAATCCCATGTTAACTCAGCATCAAGAGATGGCAGTACTTGGAAGCTGTTTGGACCTGTGAACTTTTAACAGTTAGTTACTGGAGATTATGACTATAAGAGAATGATGTACAAAAGACATTTAATGGAAATAGTATTGGGAAATGTTCATGCACCCTGGAACTTGGTAATGCACACTGTTAAGCCGTTATAACAGTCCCTTCAACAGTTTTGAGCCAGGCCAAATAGCGGTCGCTGAAATAATTTCAAAGCACAGTGTTTGAGTTAGCATCCACCAAGGACCATTCTCAGTCTTGACATAGCTGCCCTGTTTTGGAGGGAAAAAGAGTTTAGCAGTTTGGCCATGAGCTGTTTGGTGCCAGCTGAGTTCAGTGCCAAAGAGCAGTTCCAGGCACATATATTAACATAGCTATAGCCAAAATAATCGAAGTATTGTACATTTTGGCTACTTTCCCCATTCTCTTCCAGCCCACTGCTCACATTTTTAGTGCCCTGGAAGCAAGCAAAGGAGTTAGCAGAAACTGTTTTCAATCCACAGTGACATAAAACAACTTATACCTAAAATCAACAAACAGATTCTCTTTCTAAAGTAGTTAATATGGTGAAGTAACAGATTCAAGTTAATGGTCACCAAGTTTGGAACTGAAGCATTTCAGTGAAAACAGTTCTGGACTCCAAAGATCGTCTGGGAATTTTATCCTGAGATCATCAGGGTACTATTGAGAATCCTTTGAGAAATATCAAGGTGCCAGGAAAGGTTACCCACCCAACCCTATGACTTCCAGCAAGCTCTAGCAGCTTCTGACAAGCTTTATCAAAGCATGAGCTGAGCATTTGTTCCAACTGACCCCTGATAGTGGGAGGTTTACAGAAGGCTCAGGATACAGTTCCCAGGGGAAGCAGTTAGCAGAGGTGGCAACTCTTGCAGAAGGGAATCAGGAGTTTTGCTGAGGGCAGCACACATGGGCTCGGTGGTGGTGGTGGTGACATGCCACAGGGCACATTTCCAGCAGTTGCTGGAGCATCTATCCCTGTAACAATAGGGTTGTGGCCCAGATAGAGGACACTATGGGACAGCTCCCAGTGGAGGACACAGCCTCGCAGACTTTTGGCTTCAGGAATACCTAGGGCCTCTCACTGGTACTGGGGTCAAGGGATAAGGTGGTCTCCTTCCCTGCAGTACATGTGCATGACTGAATAGGCTGTGTTGCCAAGCAAAGGAGCTAGAGGACGACGTAAACACACTTCACAGGACCAGAGATTTTGAGAAGAAAGTGGATCTTCTCCAAAATCCTGCAGATACAAGAGCCTGAAAACCAAACTGGCAGAGGCAAAGGCAGAATCCATGCATATCTAGATAAGAACTGGAGACTTCCATGATGACCAAGGCTGAAAGCTTGTGAAGCTAGTAACTTTTAGCACCTCTGCAAATCTGCAGCTACACAGTATACGACTGCTCTTGTAGCAGATAAAGGGCTCAGAGCTCTGTCTAACAAAACACCCATCATGGATGAGCCTGAGCAGCAGGAGGTAGTAGTAGCTGCCATCTGCTAAGCTTCTACCCTAAGGAGATTTGCTGCTTTATAGCACTCAGATCCAGGACCTTGGGGAGAAGCTGCTTGGGCTGATTAGTCCTTCTACTCCCACCCATTGTGCACTTCCAAGTGTGCACCGACACTTACAGGCGATATTCAGAGCATATCAAGAGTGACTACATCACTGAGTGCAAGAGCCAAAAGCATGGATGTCCAGATGCTTTTCTGCTTGATCCTTATAGTGAAGGAAATCATAGAATAGTTTAAATGATAAAAGATTTTTAAGATCATCGAGTCTAACCCTTAACCCAGCACTGCAAAATCCACCACTAAACCATGTCCCTAAGAGCCACATCTACACATCTTTTAAATACCTCCAAGGATAGTGACTCAATCCCTTCCCTGGACAACCAATGCTTAGTAATCCTTTCAGTGAACAAATGTTTCCTAATATCCAATCTACACTTCCCTTGATGCAACTTGAAACCAATTTCTTCATTTTCCTATTGTTTGTTACCTGGGAGAAGAGACCAACACTCACCTCACCCAAACTTCCTCCTGAGTAGTTGTAGAGCACGATAAGGCCTCCTCTCAGTCTTCTTTTCTCCCTAATAAACAAGTTCCCTCAGATACTTTTGAAGGATTTTAGGAAATGGTTTTAGGAGGACTGGATGAATCGTAATGTCAACACTGGTTGCACACCAGATGAGAACAGAGGTTTTGCCTTCAAAACTATGGTACGGTTTTGGAGCATCACAGTGAGAATAAACAGCACCCACCTGATAAAGTGGGGCATAAGCACCTTTGCCAACAGGCTGACTAGTCTGGTGAGTAATGCCTAGAGCTGGGGACAGTGGGAAGGGAAAATGATGGCCAACAGCACACTGGGGAAGTGGTGGACCAGGCTGGCAAGCAAAGGGTGCAGGGTGATTTGAAGGAGAGAGGCCTCATAATCAGTGTGGCTGCAGTGATAACTCAGGGGTGCACAACCAAACCAGGAGGCTTAAGGAGCACATTGATGACAACTTCGTAACAGAGGTGACTGAGGATTGGATGAGAGAAAAAAACTCTGCTTGAGCTGGCACTTGCCAACAAGGAAGAACCAGTTGTAGATTGAAGGTAGGATCAGTAGTACTGGCAGCAGTAACCATGATATGAATCATTAGAGGAAGGAGAATGGCAAATAGTAGGATCACAACTCTAAACTTCATAAGAGCGGGTCACTGGGCTGTTCACCATCTTCTTAGAAGAACCCTACAAAATATGGTCCTGGAGACAGGGGAATTCCAACAGAGCTGCGTTTTTTTTCAAGAATCAGCTCCTCCAAACTCAAGAACAGTCCATCTCCATGTACAGAAAAGCAAGCAAGGTTGTCAGGAGACTTCCATGGAGAAACAAGAAACTCACAGAAAACATAAAAAGGAAGCAAGAAGTGGGAGAAATAAGAGGTGGGAGCAGAGTCAGGCAGCTCATAAAAGGTATAGGGACACTTTCCAACATGAGAAGAGAGGAAAATGTGGATCCACTGCTAAATGGTACACAGGACTAGATGAAAAAGAAATTGGAAACGGCCAAACTACTCTGTGCTTCTTTCTCCACAGTTTTTATTAGTAAGACCAGTGGTTCCTGCAATTAGCAGAAAGTCTGGAGGAAACTATTTTCCTGCCACTGTACAAAGTAAGAACCATACAAGAGCAATTATTTCTTTATTCATTACATTTTTCCTATTTAAAGAGTGGACATACCTCAGTAGCAAAGAATACATTGATGTTTATTTATGTTTGGACAGTTCATTGGTAGTTATGACAGTCTGATAATGGTAGGATATGTTCACTGACATATCCATTTTTCTGCTACTGAAAAGGTTATTCTAGTAATGGGTGAACATCACTGAGCTAAAGAAGCTCAATATTGTAAGCAATATTGATAAATCTGTGGTAGATAGTTTATTCAATGTAGGTCAAGTTTTTGTATCACACCATGCATCCAACAGTTGTCTACATTATTTTCTTTTTTATTTTTTTTAATGTGTGTGTGTGTGTTTGTGTGTGTTCACTATCTCAGAACCCCGATGTAAATGCAAATATTTCCTATCTATTTATTTCTATTTACTTCTTTCTGGACCACCTTTGGAATCTGTTCACCATGTTACAGTAAACAAAACAGAAGACTGCAGTGTTTTTCTTGCTCAAGAAGGTGTCATGGGAAACAGATTATTACAACATCTTGAGTTTTTCAGTGTGGGTCAGTCATTGAGTCTCCAAGCTGGTTTGGGTGCTCTCTTTTAATGTAGAGATGCAATGTATTCCTCCATGCAAAATGATTTAGTTTCACTTAGATGTCCTTTACATATGTTCATTATTACATTTCTGATCATCAGCAATTTCATAAAGATCTATTGGTAGTAGTTAAGCTGATGGTCTCACCAATGAAAGTAGTTTTTCATTTTGTGTTTGCTAATAATAAAAATGCAGTAATGAAACTTCACCAATATAAAATCATACACAAGAGAGGAACAAAAAAGACTTTCTTTTTTCTGATATTGTAGAGAGAAACTGAAAGCTAATCTTTAAGCACTCATGTCCCCATTAATAAACCATGAAACCTCTGTCTATAGAGGAATCCATTATTATTAAATATAATATTCAAACAAGATACTGAAATTAGTTCCATTCATTAAATACACAAAAGAAATAAAATTTTTTGTCGTCTTAGTATTAACCTCTCGTAAGTTATTATTTTTTCCCTTTCTATTTGATTACATCATTCTTGCTTTCTTTAATATTCAATTTCTCTAATATTCATGGTAATTGGAGTATTTCCTCTCATTGTGCTTATTATTAAAACTCTTATTACTTTGTACATGCACCTGTTTTATTAGGGAATAATAACATTGTAAAACTGATAATCATTACAATATTTTGATTGGCAACTTTAGTATTTTTATTTGACAACAAAAAGGACCGGAGTGTTAAACAAAACCATTATGTGTAGGTTTGAGATCAGAAAACACATATTCTTCATTCCTAACAATGTGTCATATAGCATGAAAGAAGAAAAATACATTATTCTATCTTTGAGTTTTCTGTTCTGTTTCTACTGCTGGGAGGTTGGCAAAGGACTTTCAAGTCTATACTGATATACAGCAGTTTGTCATCAAATAATAACATGAAACCAAAGAAAAAAAATAACTAGAGGATCAATAAATTCCCTGGATAGGAAGTTCTTGCACATTTAACCTAAGGAACTAATGTTTAGAAAGGAAAATTTGCCTTATATCCTGGCCTAAAAATAAATCACTGTTAAAACTTAAGCAATTATTTTGTAATCTCTACCTTAGAAGCTTGTATAGTTCATTAATCTTGTCTGCAGTCGTGCAATAGTAACATGAAAAACTCTCTTCCTTTCAAAGGGAAAAAAATAACCAAAATGCTGATGCCACTCTCCTGTTCAAACTGTCATAAATAGCCCATTCCTACTCTGCAAGTTTCATTTCTATGACAATGCAGTTGTCAAATGAGAAAGTTCTTCCAGAATACTCACACACAGAAAACTTTGAAAATAGACTTTCTATGTTAACAAGTTCAAAGTTATCTAACAAATAAATTATTCTTCAACAGTTCTGATCAAGACAATCCATTCTGATATAAACTAAAATTTTAACTCCAGTTCTTTAATTAATGTGGGTCTCCCAGTGTGTAACAAAGTTAAGCTTCCCCAACTTTCAACTTTTAGGTGGATTTTCAAATGTTCATTCATATATCAGAAGGCTGAATTTCCCTGTATTTTGGTTAAGAATAAGTCAATCACTTTTTTCTCTTACTCAAAACCTGAAAAATAAATTTTCAAATAATTTTATTTAGAAAAGAATCTTAATGCAATTTAAACTTTCTCACAAAAGTCTTTGTTTACACCTAAGAAATTCCCATTAAAAACAGAACAGATTCCAGCTATCCAAAATATCCATCCACACATTGTAGTAATTTTGAACAATTCCTGATACCTGAGTTTTTGTAACTGGTATGAATCTTAACATCCAGTTATTGATTATTGATTAAAAATTATTGATTTTTCAGTTGTTCTGACTTTATGTTATTAATATAAAACACCAAGCACTTTATTTTCTGATACATTTAACAGGCTTCTTTTTTGCAGGATATTGTTGTATGTGACTGTGTGGGAGATATACACATGGAAAAGGGGAATTGTCCCTTCCTATGTGTTCAAGGGAAGCTAAAATACCCACATAGACTCACGGAGTACAATACATGGTCTTGTTATGTATCCAAGAAGTGTAGCCCAAAATACAGGGAGGTCCTTTAACTACCTTAGGGTTTAGATCTCCAGATCTTTGGAAAGTACATATTTACAACTGTTCCCTCTTTGATAAATGGAGTGTGGATTGGTTTGGGGGTTTTTTTGCCTGCTTGTTCTCCTTAAAAAAAAAAAAAAAAAGTCTAGAGAAAATGGACCCCCTGTGTACAACGATTTAGAGGTTAGAATACTCACTCACAGAGCTAAGGAACTGGATTTTAAGTCCTTCTCTGACTGATGAGGTTCAAATCCACAGAACAACGCCTGCTGAGACAGTGCCCCAACCATCTGATTATCATCCATTCTGGATGACAGAGTGAAGAGCACATTCCACCTCTCATCCTGGAGTTGTTTTGTTTCATTGTGAGGAAAATAATATATTGGGTCAGAGAAAGAGCATGTGAGGAAGCCTGGCTCTACAACAGAATACTGAGGACTTCGCTCAGCAAAAAATTTGGATCCCAAAAGGGGTTTTGTGTCTTGCATTAAACAGATATTAAATAATATGAACTGAATGTGATCTCTAGAGCTGAGACCAAAACACAGTACTTCTCCTTCCAGAACGAGCACTCTAACCACACTGAACATAACTTATATGTTTCTATGTTACTTTGAAAGCAGATCATTGTTGTTCATGCTGTGTCTGGAGACTCTTCAAATGAACAGCTTGAGAATTCAGGAGTAATTGTTCTGAACCATGAAATGCCTAAGTGGACACACAGCTTGAAGTATGCTAAAGTCCACCTTCATGTCAAGGGACTTGTAAATAGAGAATTGTTTCTCTAACAATTTCTTAAATCTGACATTTAATTTACAAAGAACTTTGATCAAGGTAAGGAAACCAATCTGTGGAAGTCTTAAGCTTCAATGTTTTCTTGTCCATTTTAAAAACTGCAATCACTATTCAGGGTATTTTCCAGAGGGGGGAAAAAATCATTATCTAGGTCTTCTACTGTTGACTTTTAAAGTAGGAGGAATAGGTGAGCTGTGAAACCAGTGAAAATCCCATGTATTGACCCATGAAATAAGCAAGCAAAAAATTGAGTCCAGGAAGCTGTCTCTAAGGAAAGCAAATACTCTGAAGGCCTGAATTCAAAGATAATTTTACTGAAAATATTTACCATGGATTACAGCAAAGTATGTGTGAAGCAAACACTTCATGAATGACATATATATATATATGAAATCCTTATAAATGGACCATACATGAAATCCTTATAAATGGACCAACAAGGAAGGAACCAATTTGCCGAAATATATAGATCTTGAGATATTAGAAGAGCTAACTAGTGACCAGACAATTAGGGATAAACCTTATTCAAACTTCAGATGTAAAGCAGCGAACTAAGATGATACTCATTTTGCTTTCAGCTGGAAATCTCACGATAAATAAGAACTGAACTTCCAGAGAACACTGATAAAAAAGCCATTTTTTAGTTGTTCAGTCTCCAGTGGGAATTTGCATTCACACAAATGTAGCAGATGCATGTTCTTAATTTGTTACAAAGTTTCTGTGCAGATTGGAGCTAATTTTTTTTCCTAATTTTTTCCCCCTACTGTTAGATAGACCACCCCCTCCACTGCCTGGTAGTTAAATTGATTTTATACAAATCAGGCAAAAAGTTAATTCACTTCAAATCTTTTTATCACTTCCTTTGATAGTTCTTCCCCTAATCTCTTCATCTAATTTAGACTAAAAGCATAATTATAAAGCAAAAAGCTTCTATTGTTTTAAATCATTCAGAGATTTTCAGAAGTTCCCAAACATTACCACAGTCCTGCAGCTTGCTTTTGATATGCTTCCTACTTGTTCTCTGTGGTGAGAATAGACTTCATGTTCTCTATTTTTACAGCAGTGATGAAAACAGGGATTTGGACCACCACAGGGACATCTAAATACTAGTAAAAAGATCTATAACACTTTCCTATGAAGACAGTTTGAGAAAGTAGGGGTTGCAGAAGAGAAGGCTCTGGGGAATCCTTAGGGAAGCCTTCCAGTGCCTCAATGGGGCCTATAAAAAAAGCTGGAGAGAATTTAGACAAGTATGTGTAGGGATAGGGCAAGGAGTAATTACTTTAAAAGAGGACAGGTTTAGATATTAGAAGAAATTCTTTACTGTGAGGGTGGTGAGGTACTGGAACGGGTACCCAGGGAAGTTGTACATGCTTCATCCGTAGAAGTGGTCAAGGCCAGGTCAGATGGGCTCTAAGAAACCTGGTCTAATGGAAGATGTCGCTGCCCATGGCAGGGGAGGTTGAAACTAAATGTTCTTTAAAGTTCCTTCCCACCCAAACCATTCTATGATTCTGTGATTCCTAAAATAAAAATGCAATGTGTCTCCAAAGACCATGCTCCAAAGACATTCAGCTTAGAGATTTTTTTGGAGTATCACAAACATTCAAAAAGTCATAACCCCATCTTTAATGGTATTTCTAGCATTTCCCACTTTCTGACAGGATAGAAACCAAGAAGGGGAAAGAAAATACTAAGATATTAATTAATATATTCAGATGTGCATACTTTGCAATATTTACGCTAGTCTAAGCTGTCGTTTACTTCTGTTGGTTTCTGCTCAGTTGCAGCCATAGTGGCCAAGAAAATCAGAGCTTTGTGCCTCAGTGTTTCCCTGTGTTGTGGAACACATACTTCAAAACTGGAGAACAAGCTGAGACAGACCACAACCTTAGTTTCTTCTTTCAGCACCAGGTAATAAGATGAAGAAATATCACTGACTACAACTAACTGTGAGTGAAATTACTCTCTCAGAACACATTACATCTAATGACATCATTCACTGAAAAAGAGGCTAGAGTGGGATTTAGGAATTTTGCGTTATACTTCCCTCTCTATCAGAAATTCACAATGTGTACTCAGACAAATAGCTCTGTTGGTTGTCTATGACCACTCCTACCTTTAGCTTTCCCTTCTTTGAGCTATCAAGTTTTATGTCCTGTTCCATATCTGCCACAATGGGATGTCCTCTGAGCTGAAGCCTGACGGTACTCCTCTAAATGCATAAAGATGAGCAAATTTTGTGCAATTAATTTATTCTCCACTGAGTTCATGTAATGATAACATATAGCAGCCTATCAGATCAGATAAGGGTACTTCAATACCTTGCAATTTAACTGATCAATTTCCCTGGAGTCTTTTATTTACAATTTTTGACCAGTAACAATTACTGAATATACCATCATTGTCTATGCTATCCTACTTCTTTAACATAATAGTTATCTGGTAAATACTGTCTGTTGATATCCTCTTTAAAATTACTTACTGCAACAATGCAATTAGTGCCAGTAGCAGGAGAGAATGTTGGCAGAAGAGCTAATTATGATAAAACTTCTTGTGGCAACATTACAGCAATATATATGTCTTGTAAAAAAGTACACATTTTATCCATTTCAAGGATTTTGCTCGAGGAAGACCATAGGTTATTCTTGAAAACAGTGGAGACCTGGACTTTTAAAAGCTTCCAATTCTAAGATTTCCCAGTGAGAAGTTTCTAAAAGCACATGCTCATCCTTTAGTACAGCTCCTAGAATTGAATGTCTTCTGGGCATTGTACTTCTTTTCCACTCCATTCATTTTAACAAAAGCGGTGAAATCTAACTTAGTTTCTTGATTTTTTTTTCTTGTTCTTGCTTTTTACATTCAAATTTTGCCATTTACATTAGTGAGGAATGGATTTTGCCTGCAATGAACAATAAATCCTTATTTCAAAAATCCCTTCAGACTCAGTTGAAGTTTAGTTGGAGTTACTAAATTTGGAGCTGTTTCATTTTCCCTTTTCTCTACTTGCTGTCCCCAGTAGAAACTTAACAATGGTTTAAGAACTTAGGGAGATCAAGAGTGAGGATGACAGTTCCTTACAGTCAGCTTAGACTGCTACTGGCAAAGCCTGATAGAGAAAAGTAAAGATCTTTGCCACCTCATTGCTTTCTGTTTTAATTACTTTGTTACTTCACTTGTCATAGCAGATTTTAAAACATTTGTTTTCTGAAACTTATAGGAAAAGAAAGTACTATTACTTGTATTTTACAGATTGGAACCGGTAAAAAATATGAAAAACAATAAAACATTGGACCTAGATATAACTATATCCTAGACACAGCTTTCTGATCCAGTTCACATTCCAAATATCAGTTATGATAAGCTTGAGTATAATTTTATCATGTCTTTGATCAGCAGAAAGGATATTGCCACATCTCCCATGAGCTTGTAGCTCTTTTTCTTATCTATTCTTCTCACCTGATGTTGAGAACTGGAATTGTTACTCTATTTCTTGGTTAATTTCATTCATTTTTATATTTTAACAGTACACTGATTTTTCGTCCTAAATTAGACCTGATTATTTTCTGTAGGTTTCCCATTGTCACTCATCATAAATTTCCATTTCTAAGTAAATCAGTCCAGTATAAACAGACTGACCTAAAACTGATGACAAAGTCTATGTGCCTTCCGTACACTCTAGGTCCCATGTTATTAGTGGGAAGGCTTTGGCCAAATCCCTTTTTTTCTCTTTTTCTTTTTTTTTACACTCATTCTTTGCTGTTTATTGCTCTTAACTTCAACAAGCTCAGAAATGGTTCTCTGTTATGTCCTAATTGGAGAAGGTTTAAAATAGAAAGGTATGTTGAATCAGTTTAATGTGTCATAGCATTGTAACACAAGTACTGAGAGCTGTGGGGTTTGAGAGCATTGCAATGACACCTGACCAAATCAGAACTGCTCCAGAGTGCCATCTTGTGTCCCTGGGAGCTGGACTCAGCCACACACTAACTGATCCCCCACTGCAGCATGGAGTGCTGGTGGTTCTCATACTTACTCCTGTGTCCTGTGAACATAGCATGAATTCAATCTCAAGTTCAGAGACTTCAGAAAGAAGTGGTTTGGAAAGCAGTATCACAGAATCACAGAAAGAGCATCATATAGACCAGGTTGCTTGGGGCCGTGTGTAGTCAGGTGTAGTGGGTTTCTGTGGCTGGTTTTTGGTAGCGGGCTTGGGGGGATCCTACAGGGGTGGCTTCTATTAGAAGCTGCTAGAAGCTTCCCCTGTCCCGTGGAGCCAATGCCAGCTGGTTCCAGGACAGACTTCCTGCTGCTGGCCAAGGCCAAACCAATTAGGAGTAACAGTAACGCCTGTGTGATAACATATTTAAGAAAAGAAGGTTGTTGTGCAGAAACAATTCCAGCCAGGGAAGAGCAGAGTGAGAACATGGGAACAACAACAACAACATCAAGGTCAGTGCAGCAGGAGGGGGAGGAGTGCTCCAGGCGCTGGAGCTGAGGCCCCTGCAGCCCGTGGTGCAGACCATGGTGGAGCAGCTGTGCCCCTGAGCCCATGGAGGAACATCGGGGTGCAGAGACCGCCCTGCAGCCCATGGAGGAGCCCATGCTGGAGCAGGTGGATGCATGAAGGAGGCTGTGACCCCGTGGGAGGCCCAAGATGGAGCAGGGTCCTGCCGGACACCTGCAGCCCGTGGAGAGAGGAGCCTATGCTGGAGCAGTTTTATTCCCAGGTAGGACTTGTGCCCTCTGTGGGGGAACCATGCTGGTACAGCTTATTCGTGAAGGACTGCCCCCCATGGAGGAGTGACCCACGGGACAGTATGAAGGTAACCAATAACTGACATCTCCCAGCTGTTATCTCAACTCATGAATCCTGAGCTGTTTTTTTCTCTATCCCCTGTCCAGTTGCAGAGAGAGAGTGAGAGAGTGGCTTTAGTGGAGACCTGATATTTGGCCAGGGTCAACCCACTATAACGGGTTTTGAGTCTCTTCAGGAAAGGAAACTCCACTACATCTCAAGGCAAACTCTTCTAGTGTTTGATCATTCTTAGAGTTAAAAAAAAGTTTTCTTAAGTTTAAACAGAATTCCCTCAAGTTCAGTTACTGTTCATTGCCTCTTGTCTTTATCGCCACCATTTCATGGTCACTGTGGACAAGGCTGCCCATAACTTTCAATCTCCAACTAACACTTCCTTTTTTGTAAGTCTTAGCTTCAGCAGAGCTTTTTCCCCTCATTGCAACCTTAACCACATGTGTTAAAAAGTTTTGACCAATGCCTTCCACAAAACTCCTGGGCTGCTTGTGCCATGCTGTGTTATTGCTATAGCAGGTCTATTGATTCTTCCTGATCAGGTGGTCTGATACCCACATTAGTACCAGAACTCCATGCATTTTCCCTGTTCCCTCACATCAAGGGCGATTATCTCTTCTTCACTGCCCCAGCCTGTCCTTCCTAAAGAGTCATTATCCATCCATGGAACTACTTCAGTCAGATAAGCTATCCACCACATCTCTGTGATCCCAATGAGATCACAGCCCTACAACAGCAGACCAACCTCTGGTTACTCCTGTTTGTTGCCCATGAGGAATCAGTGTGCAGGCACTTCACAGAGGCACAGAGTCATGATGAATTCACAGAAACTGAAGAAGTCAAACAGGATCAGACCCAGTGTTGACCCTTGGGGTTAAATTGTTGGTTACTGGCCTCCAACTAGACTTCATGTCACTGATCACCACCCTCCGGGACCAACATTCAGCCAGTTTGCAATATACCTCACTGTCTGCCCACCCAGCCCATAACTCATCACTTTCTCTAGGAGGATCTTACGAGAGTGTCAGTAGCCTTACTGAAATCAAGGTAGACAATATGCACTGTTCTCTCCTCATTCACCAAGCCAGTCATTGCACTGTAGAAGGTTATCAGGTTGGTCAAGCATGACTTCCGCTTTTTAAATCCATGCTGACTACTCCCAGTTGCCTTCTTGTCCTTCATCTGTCTGGAAAACATCTGCAGGATTAACTCAGATGTCTGGAAAAAAGGTTATGAACATACTTAGAAATTGCTTTTAAAGGGTCTGGGGACTATTCTTTTGTTTCCAACTAGATTTCAGACTAATAAAATCTAGAAAGCAAAACTACATCTCATTGTGTGTTGTGTGCCTTTAGCAGTTCATTAAGCTTCCTCAGGACAGACTAAGAACAGTTACACAGCTGAGTCCAGCATGCCAGTCCCTGAATGCCAAAAGTACAAATTAAAACATACAAACCTATTCCAAAGTAAACTATAGAGATGTATTTCCAGCACAAAATGCGGACAAATACAAATTTAAGACTGTTCAAGACCTCCACACTCTCACCATCTGACTGTTGCCAGTGGAACCATTTTCTGAGAGAACAAAAGAGAAATATCAAGGGAGCTGTGCTAGGTATGGGTGACAATTAGGTTACACTCCTTGGTTGCCTTTTGTAGAGGAGTATTTAAGATATAGCCCTCACACAGGTGTACCTCACTAACACCTGATTTGCCTTGGGGTGCTTTTAATTTGTTTTTGCTGAGGTCACAGCCTCAGATGACCCATCCAATTTTAAACTTAGAAGAATTTGAATTGTTTTTTTTTAAGATAAATTTCCACTGACCAGCTTTTTGTGTTATCAGTGATATCTGCCGATTGTTATAATACGTGTAATTCGTAGCTCATACCTGAGTTTTCCAGACTGGTAAAAGAAAACTCTATCCACTTAAATTACAATTAATTCTGTATTGAGTCTGAAAACTGAAACAGAAACAAATTCAAAAATGCAACTTTTCAGGTGCTGACCAACCTGATATGGCCATAGGATCAAGTGCGTACCTAGGGACAAGAATCTCTTTGGCTACCCCTGCTTAAACCATTTTTTACTAGACAGACTCTCAAGTCCCTGACAATATTTACCCTCACAGAAATTCCTGTAAAGTAAGAGAATGCTGTTTTCCCTGTTTTTAGAGAACTGAGGAACAGAGGCATTAAACAATTTGTTCCAAGGCACACAGGAAATTTGTGTACAGAACAGGAAATGAAATGCTGTGAGCTAAAGTCCCAGCCCATTATTTTACTCACTTCCTTGTAAAAATGATCTCTCATCATTTTCACCAAAGTAGGCGTAAATTAGATTTCCCTCCTTTCTTCTAATCTGGAAGTTCTTACACAGATGCAGTTCGCACATGCTTCTAGCTTAATGAATGTGATGGCAAGTTCTAATTCTTTCCCTGATAATGTCCATTATCCTAATTATTAAATTTTTCTTATAAAATATTGAAAAGCTGAATTCAGTTTTCGGGTCCCTTTATCTCCTGTTATGCTTTTCTTTATCTTAACTTTGAAGCTTTGTATTATTGTTCACAGATTTGCTCATGACAGTGAAAAGTAAACAGACATTATGCCAAAAAGCAATATTTCGAAACTTACTCATTAACATACCATTTGAAAGAAAATTAATTTCATATTTTAAATATTTACAGGCCTTGGGTAAAAATATATTGATTCTGTTGTTATTTTTTTTCTTTATTTTTCTTGCAAAACTTAATTCTATTACATAGTAGGTGCTGAATATTTTTAGAATGTTTGCCATCTAGCCCTTCATTATGTTTGAGGGTTTTTTTAAATCCTAGTACCTCCTTTTAGTTATGTGTTTTCTGCCAGAGTCCAAAATTTCATTCCAGACTTCTGTTGTGTGGGTATGCAGTACAGTCAGTGGACCTCTGGTTTTGATTCCTCAAAGCATTTAATCATCTATCGAATGAATTTAAAGTGTTTAAGTCCCTTTCGGATTAAGTTAAACTGGAGCACACACAGAAATGTTTTTACCAGACCCTGCTATCCCTTCATCTTTTTAGTCAACTGTGTACATTGATTTATGTCAAAGGCTTCAAACTTGGCCTGATTTTTATGTTCACTAGAGATTCATTGAACAAATAACATTTCACGAGAAAATGAGATAGGGTTTCAAAGCTTTGAATGTTTCAGAAGGACTAATATTACTGTTGAAATAACAAGATCTTTTCAATTTATTTATCTGTTTATCAATCTAAGAACATATCAGATCACTGGCTTTATATTAAACTAAAGTACAAATTTCTGACCCAAACAAATACCTTTTTGCACAAGCAGCTATCAAGGGAGATTACAAAGAAATCAGCTCTAACTACCGTGATCAATATATTGATGCTATGAATTCCTCCTCATGAAATTGTTGAAATTTTAAATTTACATCTCAGATGTTGGGTATTTCCATTAGTATACTAGTCTAAAAATTGAGACTTGACTTCTTGAAAGGCTTTCTTGTGGAAATTGCAATGCCTTCTATTCCTATTCCTATTAGAAATACTATAGATACCTTGTTGTGTTGTGTTTGTGACTGTTTTAATTACCTGCTTACAGCAACATGTAGAAGCGTAGCTGCAAAGAGGTCCCCACGACACTGGGAGAGGCGTAACAGGCAGCTTTTGGGTTTCATCCTTATCTAGGAATGAGAGATTCCTAGAGTAAAAACAAAACAAAGCGAAACAATAAAAACAACCAAATAAAAAACCCAAACAAAATCGAACAAACTCCAAGAGAGAGAATGATGCCATGCATTCACCTACAGTAAGGTAGTTCTTGTTTCCAGCCCCTCCCTTCAAGACTGTGAATATTACTTTTACCAGTCATGGGATAGCACTAACTAGGACAGAAGAAATCACATGTATTGGTTAGCTGCCTAGAGGTTGACTGTGGATCCTTCATGAGAGAAGTTTTAGCCTCACTAAGAGTAAATTAAAATTCCCACTTCTCACATGAACACACCATCCTATTGTTATATAAAGACAAGCATCAGAGGCATGGAAACCTTTAAAGTAAGAGCCTATTCTTTCAAAGAATAATTGTAGGCATCTACTTTTATAAGCAAATTAAGCAATCAAAATGCCAGCAGAAACGACAAAAAAGGTTGATATACCACACGCAATCTTATGGTCAGCATTGGCGAATACCTACCTCTAGGCATAATCTCCTGTTCACTTAAACTTGATCCCTCACCTTTTTACTGTCAAGACTTCTTTAATATTTTTACTCACACATCTAATTTTCTTCGTGCAGTGTGTAGTTATATTTCTAGCTCCAGGTTTTAAAGCTTAATCTTAGGGCCAGGAGCCTAAAATTTAGGAATTGGAGCACTGGACTTAAAAGTTCCACTTCTCTTTATTTAGTTGAGTCCTAAGTGAATTTCCTAGGATCAGCCAGAAAATTTGTGGCAAAGTCAGTCTCCAGGAACTTAGGCAAAAAGCCATTTTTTCTATCACTGTGGGTTAAAGATTCTAGTCCAAGCTGGAATAGGGAAGTGGGGAAAAAATGCCTCTTAAAACCCTTTTGAAGAGTATTCAGAGAGATCCTAAAAGCAAGAAAAGATGCATATTGATCTTCAGTTTTTCACCAATTCCTTTTTTATTTCTAATTTTTCAGTATATATGAGAGCTTCACAACTGGGAGCAATTATGGACAAAAATTATTACATGATGTATGACTCAACATACAAATGATCTTTGGGAAAGGAGGTTCTTGAAAGGGAATTTTGACATATGGAACAGTATGAAAAGCACTACATGGTTTGATTGTTGGGGGAATTATATACTGGTATGTGACACCTTTGGGAAAAGTTCTGAGAAGTAGGTCAGGTGCCATGAGTCTTAGCAGACTGGTTACATATTCGTTGGGATCAGCTGTTCTGAACTTCAGGAAGTTCAGGTCTCAGCAGCTGCTGTGTAATCAGGGCTCAAAATGTTTTACAATAGCTGACTGTAAAAGATTGTAATTGATTGAGAGGGCCTGAGTTATTGTCCTCCTGTGATTGCAATATGCAGCATATAGAAAATTCTCTCATGCTTGAGCCTTTCCTTTATATTTCTAGTGTTCATAAAATTAGTTTTAAACCACCAAGGGTTTCTTCCCCATGCCCCCGCAACAATTTCTGGGTTTAATTTAAAGGTTTCTCTTTTTTTAATAAATATGTTTTAGATGGATAGAGTGCTTGTGAAAGTTGCCAGCCTATTTGATCCCAGACTGGAGGGAGGGCAGACCTTGAGCATGGAAAAGAACTAGGGCCTCACATGAGGAAGAGGCCTAGAAAGAAATGGATAACTTGGGGAAAAAGAATAGCAGTGTATGATAAAGCAGCTGATTAGCTAATCAAAACAAAGTTGAAAATCCTGTCTGCCTCAAGAAGGATCCTGAGGAGTCAGTGGATGTCCAAGATACATCAGACCACCACTGTGAGGGACCACTTAAACTGAAAACGGAACTGAAACACGTTGTCTGGCAAAGATCAGTTCTCTGGTGAAGTCTCGAAGGGCAAGAAGTGAAATCTGAAGGGCGGGGGGAGAATATGCCTCTGCTTTCGGATTTGTCAGTCATCAGTGTTCCTTAAATCCCAGTGAGGACTCACCCTTCTTCTCATCTGTAGAGCTTGCCTGAAGTCCAGTTTGCAGTCAGCTTAAATATTCAGATATCACTGAGAGCCTTTCTCTGCTGAGAAAAGGTATTGTTTCATAATAACAATGTGACCAATTACCATTTGGCTGTGCATGTTTATGTCATAAAAACACCAAACTGATAAAGTCAAATGGAAGCAAAGAAAAAGTTACTTAGCACTAATTAGCTACAGAGCCCTCGTGGAAGTCATCACATGGGCACACATAACACCTCCTGTGCAAGGATCTCCATTATCTTTGAACAAGTAGGGAAAGAACATTACAGTTCTTATTTTAATGATTATAGGAGAGACCTGTATAGGCCATTGCATTTGGCCCATGTAATATACTCAGTTATTAACAGCACAGGAACAGGAAGCTGGGGTGAGATCCTAACACTTACAGAAATTATTGAGAGACTTGACATTTTCTTCATGCGGGCCAAAATTGTATATTCAAGTATTCTTTCCATGATTTAACCATAAAACAATTCTTTTTATTCAAATCTATTTCTAAGCACAATAACAGACAGTCCTATAAGAAACTTAAAATAATTTATTTCATACATTAATCATAATTTACATTGACATCCTGGCTTGCCTGTGCTTACACATCCAACTACTCATAGAGCTCCGCTTATCACTCTGTCTGATCACTTTCTATGTTAAAATTTGACAGAAATTAGAAAGGTCTGTTTGTCACCAGCAGCTATATATATATAATCCTAGAAGTCTTTGTCATGTCATGCCACTAGTTCTTTTCCTTCCCTCTGAGAGGCTAGGCTGTGTAGGACACAGAGTAGAGCAATCCAGTTCTTTATTTGCTTCTTAGGCTTGCCACAGACTTGTTGTCTTATCCGTAAAAAGGGAGGAAAGAGAGTAACAAGAAACACAAAAAAGATGTGCCAAGGAAATGCTTACCAGCCTAGTCCTGATTTCTCCTGGTATTACAAAGGGGTACATGGTGGCCCTATGGCAGTAATTTAGTTAATGAATCCTGACAGATCCCTTTATTTCCTTTGCTGCTTCTTGAAACTAAGGCAGCAGCTCTGACATCAGAATTACATCTCCACAGAATCAGATAAACCTTGCAGGTCATGACTTTTTATTTTATTTATTTGATCCTGTATCCTTTATAAGTGTGTGTCGTGGTTTAAACACAGTGGGCATCTCAGTCCCACACAGTATCTCACTCATTCTCCTTTCACGGGGATGGAGGATAGTAACAGCAGAGTAAAAATGAGAATACTCGTGGGTCTCGAGATAAAGACAATTTAATAGGCAAAGCAAAAACCATACTCACAAGCAAAGCAGAACAAGGAATTCTTTCACCACTTCCCATAGGCAGGCAAGTGTTCATCCATCCTGAGGAAAGCAGGGCTCCATTACACATAATGGTGGCTTGGGAAGATAAATGCCATCACTCCTCCCTGTTCCTCCTTCTTCCTACAGCTTTATATGCTGAGCTTGACACCAGAATGGTATGGAATATCCCTGGGGTCAGTTGGGCTCAGCTGTCCTGGCAATGTCCCCTCCCAACTTCCCATGCACTCCAAGTCTCTTTTCTGGCAGGGTCGGGTGAGAAGCAGAAAAGGCCTTGATTCTGTCTAAGCACTGCTCACCAACAGGAAAAATAACCTTGTGCTATCAACAGTTTTTCCAGCACAAATCCAAAACATAGCCCATACTAGCTACTCCCCCGCTATCCAGTATAACCTATTTAACAGCCAACCACTTTTCCATGTCTTGATAAAATACATAAATATCACTCCTTTAGTCTATGAACTACCTATAAAATGCCCATAAAATGTCCACTGAGTTAATTTAGTCCATGACTTTGGGTTCCATCTGTTATAACCATCACTCAGAACAGCAGAGGTGGTCTGTTGTGTAATTATTGGACACCAAAGTCAGTTTGGGTTGGGTCCCTGCTGCACTTGCAGTTCTCACAGGCTTCTCCTTCACTGGTTCATGTGATTACTGTTATAGTATTTCCCACTGTATTTCCATTACTGTATTTCCAATCCTGGCCCCTTTGGGGGCTTCATCTTGGTCTTACCCATGGCTGCAGTCTCTCCACGAGTGTCCTGTTCTGTCGTGGGCTTATTCATGACCACACACTTGGAGGTGCTCCAGCATGACCTCATGCACAGCCACTCATGCTTCAAGGTGGACCTGCTGTACCATGAACTTACCCAGAGCCACACATGCTTCAAGGTGTACCCTCTCTAGTGTGGACTTATCCTTGGGCCACAGTCCTTTCAGAGACACACTTGCTGTGGCACAGACATAACCATGTCCACAAATACTTCAAGATGCACCTGCTCTGGCGTGGGCTTATCCACAGCCACAGATGATGCAGAGTGTCCTGCTCCTGTGTGGATTCATCCACAGGTCACAACCCGTTGATCCAAGCCCACAGTGAAGTTCCAGCCTGTCCAGTACAGCAGCACAGAAACAGTAGCATGGCCCCAGCCATCTGCCAGCCCAAGCACAGCCAAGTGAGGTGATCAGCAGCACAGCACTAAGGCAAGCAATGAAACCAAAAAGTAGTCAGTAATGAGCACTGGACTGTAATAGAGAGTTAGGCAAGAAAGCCCCATAGGAATACAGGAGACAGTCAGTTAAAAGCCTCGCACTGGGTGACAGAAGGGACTGTCATGGTTTAACACTAGCAGGCAACTCAGCCCCACACAGCCCCACTGTGGTGGGATGGGGAAAAGAATCAGAAAGGTAGAAGTGAGAAAACTCATGGATTGAGAGTGAAGTGTGTTTGCCTTTTCTACTTCAAATATGAATTAATAGTTGTATACCAAAGAGTATTCTTTACCCTTTCTCTTTGAGTAGAGATTTTGGGATTGGTGAAAAACTAATTTGTGAACAATTTGGCTTACAAAGCTTTGATATATCTTATATCTGTGAGATTTCCTACTTCCTTCACATAAAAGTTTGTGAGGAGAAAGCACTCTTAATGATAGTTATTACATTTTCACCAATTCCCTGTTATATTCTTCTGTTTTTTCAGCTTGTAAGGTGAGAAAATGATCAACCAACCTAGAAGTTAATCCACTTGTTATTGTCACATGGAGATTGCTTCTAAGGGAAGAGTCTATTGCCTACTTCAGATGCTGGGGTGGTGGAGAGGTGATGTTGAAATTTAAGCACATTCAGTGGAAGTATATTTTGCTACTTTCAGCTATTGAGTATTTACTAACTATTGAGTTGGAAACAAACAAACAAAATAAAAGACAATCCATGACATAAACAAACAACTGGAAAAAACAATCAACACAAAAAAATCAACAGAACTTTGGAAAAGCCAAGCACAAGTTTTCCTGAAAAGGTGGAAAATCTCATTTACACATAAACATAAGTACAATGCCCGTGAAGTTTTGTGTAAACCAGATATTTTTTTTTCCACCTGGACAGATTTGGAATATATAGTTCAATACACATTCTAAAAGTTTCATCTAATAAGCATGCAGAAATACAGCCAGAAGTATCTTGAGCATGAACTATGACATTGATTTTCATATCCTTGAAGTCATTCCTTGAACAGCCTGCTTGGGGAGAGATTAGCTCAGTTGGTTAGAGCATGGTGCTAATAACACCAAGGTCATGGGTTTAATCCCCATATGAGCCATTCTTTTAAGAGTTGGACTCAGTGATCCTTTTGGGTCCCTTCCAACTCAGAAAATTCTGTGATCATACTCAGAATAACACAAATGGGCCATCCTTTCAGAAATCCTTTTTGGAAATTGAGTGATGGAACAGATGACCAGAAGAGACTAATGATGGCTCTGCTGTCTTTTCCCTTAGCCGTGGAATTTCAAAGGATTAACTTGTCATAAATCCAATAATTTTGCTTAGCTGATTTTATATTCCAGATTGAATTTGAGAATGAGGATGAAGAAATTGAGCAACTACCACTTTTTCCATAGGTTTCCTTACATCTTAAAGTGAAGTAGTTTTATCTATTGAGCTGACTGAACTCTGTGGTCAACTGCAATCATGGAATGGCTCCTATCACACTGTGATTCCATATCAGTATGTTCAATAATATTGATAAATTCAAATATGAAAATAAAAGGCACCAAGGAAGAAAAAAAATCTCACCTACCCTCTTTATTTCAGTCTTTTCATATATGGTAGAACAAACATAGCTACAAAGTAAGAACATCTGTAGATAAAGCCTAAGAAGGACATATGTGTTCCACACCTAACCACAGCAGGGGGCCACTATAACAGCTTGCTTACTACTTATCACTTCCAAGTCCATATGGTGCATTTCTGCCTTAATTGGGCATTTCTATGCTTTTGTTGATTTCTGTCAAAACCTTAATGATATTTAAATATTCTTTCACTGATACCAAAAGATTTTTATTTTAATGAATTTCAAGCAAAAAATGAATCCTGGAGTAGGTGTTCACAATATTTTAGTGACCTGAGAGATTCCCTAACAACAGACAAAAATGCAGTGTTATTTTACCTACATTCGTATTTTAATTTCTTGCCAGCATTCAGCATAGACTGCTCCAAATCAAATAAACCACTAAGGCCCACACAGCGAGAGAGGGTTCATTATGGATCATGAACAGCTCAGGGTGGAAGTGCCAAAGTAAAAGAACAGATAGCATTTAAAAAGGACAAATAATATGTCTGCCTCATTCCCTCCACGTTTAGTGAACTTTTCTCAGAGAGGCTGTTTTATTTGGGCACTCTGAGGAGTAAGGATATGAAATATAAGTGGATTTACTTGCTTGTGTGAATGTAGAGAGCTACTTTGATGGAAAGGTGGGCCAAAGAAAGTGTGAAGGAGGTCAGGCATTTTCCAGAGCCTGGTGGACAGGTTCAGTAAGCAGAGCCATTAGAAGGGTGAGTACCAAAATAGTACACTGTGTGCAGACTTAACAAAGAGATAGCATTGACCCCTAACGAGTCAGAGCCAAGGATAAAAGGTAGAAAAAGGCAACTTGACTGGAACTACTCTCTATTCCTGCAAAAACATAAGTGTTCTGGAGGAGCTGTCTTGGATAGAATACAGCCTTCCTAGTTTTGCAGCTAGCTTATGCCGTATGCTTATTTTCTTTTCTACAGGCCTGAGAAACAGGAAGGTGGATTTTTTTTCTGCTTTACTAGCACTAGGGAAAAAGTCTATAGCTTCTGGAGGCTGATAATCCCAGTATCTTTGGCTAAATGAAAGCAGCAGTCCTTGTTGAGATACAGATCTTGCGAGGAAAGATGTAACACTGATATAATTATGAAACAGCATACAGACTTCCCCTTTAAACTAAGAATAATATGAATACAGATTTAGGTGATGTTTCCTAAAAGAAACTCATCTTCAGTACATCCACAGCAACCTTATGTGGAAATAGCTCCAGGTTCCTTCCAGCAACCATTCCTAGATGAACAGGGAAACTAGATAAGTTGTTTAACAAACAAAGAGAAAAAATGCCCTGAAGTTAAAGGCGGGTGAGTAAGATAGGCAATGTGTGCACTGCAGTGTGCAGCACGTCAACGACAGTGAGGGAGATCCAGTGTGATGCTGTCTTCTTTTTCCAACCACAGTAACTAGCAGCAGGCCCTGCTCTCCCACACAGACAGTTTAGGATGAAAAGAATGATCTCTGCAGGGAATATTTCATGAAGGCAGAACTCAGCCATGATCACATCTTTCACAGGCCAAGTTCAAGCAGTTTTCTCCCTCCCCACGGTCTGCATATAAGCTGATTTTAAAACCCAAACATCCTATGCACAATTTCTTTGTAAAAACACAAGAACGGATTACAGATTTGATTTTAGAGGATCAGGCATATAACATAGCTCATGCTAGAGAGTCCAGATGTGGGCAAGGAAAAATGCTTATTTTTCTTTCTGTGTACAAGTTTCATAAGCAAACACTAGTGAGCTTCACACTTGACTGTTTGTTCTAACCTCTGTTTTCAAAAGACTAAGGAACTCTTACAGTTTATCAGAGTTCAAAGATGAAGGTAAAACATAATGAATCCTGATAAAATCTCATGGATTATCCTTGGGGGAAAGCATCAATTAATTCAAAGTTTTAATTCTTTTTATAAAAATAAGAGGGGTTTTTTAAGGTGTTTGAAGTACATGGCTCTACGCCCTGACTTCTTTTAATTCCACCTTCTGAACTCCTTAATCAAGATTTCAGTAGCTTAAATTACAGCTATTAAAAAAAGATGGGAAAAGGGGGAAGTTTATTATCATTTCTCCTTGTTATGTGTAAAATAAAATGGACCCTGAGGAAATGGTGGTGGTCTCATTGAATAAGCTGAAAGTAACACAAGGCCTATGAGATGTAGCATATATCAAATCTCTCTCTAATAATTTTCTAACCTCATGCAAGCTCTTTTTAGAAAAAACAGAGAGCTCAAAGGACTTCAAATTCCTAAAGTACTAATTCGCTGTTATTTACTTTCCTCTGTTCACAATTCATGGCTAGGCTTCACGAACGAAGATTTGGGAAGGACTCTACCCACGCTTGCTACAAGTGCGCTGATGGCTAAAAAGGCCAATGCGAGATAGACACGTCCGGTTGCAAAAGGCACAGCAGAATGACTCCCCAGGTGGTACCGACAGGACGCAGTTCTTTCAGTGTTGTCTTTTCTCCTCAAGAGTGATCCTGTGTGTATTCTCAAAAGAAGCAGTAGCGTTGTGTAGATAGGTTGTAGATAGGTTCACAATAGTAAGGCACAAACTACCACAATTCTCTTTCAAATAATCACTTAGACATCTGAGAGGTGATGAAGAAATATGTATTGCAAGAGAACTTACTTCAATAACTTAAATTCTGCCCTGGTATGAGAACAGAATTCTCTCCAACATAGCTGAGTTGAGCAGTTTGCCATCTACCTCCTCTGTGAATCACCTGGGAAACATAAACAAGGTACCTGTTATTAACCCCCATGGGGCCAGGAGCCAGTAAGCAATATCTGAATCTGTTTAATATGTGAAGGGCACTGTGAATGCAGCACAGCATGGCTCTCAAACCCATTCAAACACTTGCTAAGGAGGATACTGCCACATCCTGCTGAAATCACAGTATTCTGCTGACGCAGCCCGCAGGAGAGGAAGGC